>BPLR01017344.1:0-122500 GCA_021605095.1 Caerostris extrusa
ACGAAAAATTGATATATTTTTATTATTAATTAATGCAAGAAAAATAATTCAAACTAAATAAAAGCATTAAAATAATAACATAAGTCATACTAAATAATAACTGTAATAAATTTTTAAAAAATTCATGGACTCGCTAATTTAAAGGTGAAATTAGTTTTAATGGCTGCTTTAAACTTTTAATATAAATACTACTTCTGACCAAAATATATATATAATAATAGTTAAAAAAAAACGAAAAAAATATTGAACCAGAATGCGGTTTTATAATTACAATCTCAATTAAATTTCGATTCCATTTCACTTGGTAACTTAGTATTTTCCCAGTTTTTAATATTAATCATTTTAAAATTTATTAGATAGAAAATCACCTTAATTAATTATAACTACTTTTCCATGTCAATAAAATAAAATGTCCGAGAAAATAATAGAGGAAGCCTCATTTGACCGAATGTATATAAATAATCAACTTATTTTAAAAGCAATAATGAAGTTTTAATATGAATGAAAAGAGCACTACTACACTATAATTTAAAAACCATAAATAAGATTTAAAAGAACAGGTACTGATTGGCAGGAGAGGTTACCGCTTTTGTGCATCTCTGGCTTTTTGTAAATTCATTTAAGGATCATTTTGCCAACAAGCCAGTGTAAAGACAAATAAAGCTTGCTTGCGGTAGTGGAATTAAATTATTTTTAATTATTTATAAATGGAATTTCAAAAGTATTAATTATGTGATATCGTAACAGCTCACACTTTAATAACGCTCCGGGTATTTCATTGACACGTTGATGCCCACTTATTTTCATTGCAAAACCACTTGTCGCTTCACTTGTGTGTGCTTTTGTGTTTCCGAAGCAAAAACAAAACTGAAATTTACATGATGAGGAAATAAATGTAATTTTTAATAATTAATTAGCTGAGGAATTTTGCCAAGTATATTTTTGATTTAATAATACGTAATTCATAAAATAAGATGCTAAGATGGAAAATTTTTCAATTCAATTGGTGGAGGTGTATCAGTGAAAACTAACATTTTTTTCTTTCCTTTAAACTCTGAGAGCTTATAACTTGTTTTTATATTGATTTTTATTAAAATTAATATAAATATAAAATGACAATCCCTGTAACATTCTATTTGATTCTTGTTTGTTGTCCTGATTACCGCAGAGATTGGTTTTGCTGGTTGAGAGCATTCTGACCAAAAGAGTATTAAGCTGTACTAATAAATGATTAAATTTTTAGAAGTTAATGAATTTATTATGTGATTTCCTTTACAAGTGCATGCTTTTCTGTTAAATATTTGAAATTTAATTGAATGTACATACCTCCCATTTTGTATATATGAAAACTATGTAAAATATGTTAAACATTTAAAATAGGTCAAGTAAGGCATTCAAAAAAAGAAAGAAGAAGAAAAAAAACAATTGCTGAAATTTATAAATATGTCAGGAGCAAAGTAGATTTAGACTATTAAGAAAATTGGAATATTTCGATTCACATGCCAATGACTTAACAATTTGACAACAGATTTTGTTTCTAACTTTGTTCTGCAAGTTTCTGAGGATGGATTAAATGTTGGAGTCTTCATAACAGCCAATCAATGTGTCTTCCTACACGTGACTAATTCTAACAGGTTAAAGTGTGAGAGTTGCTACAACGTGGATTTGTTTTCAATATTTTTCAAATTGAAACTAATTACGTTATGAGAATCAAATTAACGAACGAATTTTATGTTAAATCATATTTACAACTTTCATGAAAAAGTCATGACTAATGTAACTGCAGATGACATCGAACAGTTGTTAGTGCTGTTTTCGAGGAAGGGGCAATACGACGCTAGAACCGGTGAACAGGTAAGTTAAATACTTTCAATTTCGTTTAATATGCAGATCAAAAACTTGTTTATTTGTATATTATTTTTATTTAATTGATATTGAATTCGATAATTGAATATGCGTGACCTAATTCTTAGTGTTAAGCATCATGAAGATATTGACACAAGTGTCATTTTTTTAAACACTCATAAATCAAAATTTCATTCCCGATGTCATTTTTCTTTTAATATTTCTCCGCTGTTTGAGCTTGATAAAAGTATCTATTATATTAATCAATCAAAATATTGTGATGTACTGTGGTACAGTAAGTGGCTCAAAAATTTCCCCAAAATCATATCGATAATTTTGATAAACTTAGAATTTAGTTAAGTAATCAGAGTTCAAAATATGTATTATTCATTTGTAAACCTCTTTTTCTATGTATGTTTTTATTGTAATTAAATGATCATGTCGAATATGTCTTTAAATATTTGATTTATTTCCCCATATGCATAAAATTTTTGTCATTTTGCTCTGTGATAAAAAAAAATGGAAAATTATCAATATAATTTAATTTTTACTACTTTGAAACTACTATTAAGGGATAAGAACCTCTATAGTTTTTATTTCGAACAATATATATTTGCTTGCAATGGAAAATTTCTGATAAATATAATTTATTTGCTTATTATCTGATATATAATTTTTTATGCATAAAACCTTTTTGTTATGATACTAATAACTTAATAATAATATATTTCTTACATGTATAAAGACATTGCAATGATCAGTTGGTAATAAAACAAACATATTCCTAATACATTGTATTTTTTTTCCCTTGTTCGTTTTTAATGTAAAGTACAAAGATACATATAACTTATTTTGTGTAATGGGATACAACATATTATGCTGTATGTTAAAAAGTGGCTTAAATTGTTATACTATTGTAATTAATTAAAATTGTTAAAAATAAGTAGCAATTTAAAATAATTAAAATTATTAAAAAATACAACAGATTAATTTTGTAAATTATAAAAATGTGTAAAATTCTTTGATGTGTCTTAAAACAAATATATTCCCAAAAATAATTTTTTTTTTTTTATTGTTTATAAGAGTGACATACAGATACTTTTGGAATAAATTACTTTTAAAAATGGTTTACTAATTCTCAAATGTCATTTTCCCTTCTTAACAATATAAGGATTTTGCAGGTGTCTTTATGTGGCCTTTTCTTTCATTGTATCCCAAACAAAGTTATCTAAAAATCAATCATGAGTTCTTTTAAAGTGTCAAAATAGACGGCAGACATTTAAACATAAAATAATTTTTATTGATATCTTTTTTTTTTTCCTCCTACATCAGGGGGGGCATATCTGTCATGAGCCCTTTGTCAGCTCAATAAAAACCAGTCTTTTTTATAAAGGTGTCTGCGGAATAGTTCATAAAAAGAGGCGCAGAGCAGCTTGTCAAATGTGTAAAGTCCATAAATAAAAGCCCTAAGGAACACAGGACACAATCATGAATTTTGGCCGTGCCGATATGGTAAAGTTATTCTTGTAAAAAGTCAAAATAATAAAATTTGCAATAAAAAACCAAGTGAGGAAGGTCCATGGAGGGGAATATTGAACTCCACATCTTGCCTGTTACAACTTCAACACAATAATTTCGGAGAGACATTTGCAATCTATTTTTTATTACACTATAAATTTACTGGTAGGACAGAGTAAACCATGGCTGTTGCAAACTACATCCAATTTTTGCAAGGACGCCATCTTTTTCATTTCTTGGAATGTTGCAGTAACCTGGAATTTACTAACTTGAAAAAATTTTCTAGCCATTAGAAATTGCTTGATTAAAAGCATCTCAACTTTCTCTACTTGGTAGGTATCACTTATTGTACGTGAAGCAACACTCGAAATAGCAGACTTCTAATCTATGAAAAGGCAAGCTTTCTTAAAGCGATGCAGACAAATTTAATAGATTTAGAATGGCTCGTTTTGTGGAGGCTTGATCTTAGCATCGAAATTTGTGGCATTTAAATCCTCAGTATAAGATTCCTTGAAAAATACCTCCCAGTAAAGAATGGCCCAGTAGCACTTCCCATCGCAGAATAATATAATATAAATAAATAAATATGAAGACATTCATTTCCTTGTTAATTTACATTGATGAGCTCAAAGAATGGACTCTGAGGAGTTCTAGGATAGCATCTTTTTATTGATATCTTATTTATTATAAAATTTTTCTCTTTTACCCATAACGAAATGTTCAAGGAGAATTCATAACTCGAGGACTTCATTTTGTTTTAATTTAAATTATAGAAATTTTATACAAATGACATTTCTTTTTTTTTTTGTAATTCCATGTATAATCTAATAATGATGTGTAATGAAATGAAATGTAATAATGAAAATGAAATGAAATGTAATAATGAAAATGAAATGAAATGTAATAATGTAAATAAAGGAAATTAAATGTAATATTAGAAATTGAGAATATTAAGTCTTGTATTTTAGTGCTATTAGTAGTATAATTTAATATCAATAATTTGAGTCAAAATATTCCTCTATTATGCATATACACTCAACATTATGACCACCCCTACATTTTGCAATGAACTCGCCTGGATGACGTGGAAGGCACGTGATCAGGTGGAAGTGGTATTTAACTGGTATTAAGTGGTGGTATTAATCCATGCCAAGGCGGGTTGAAGCTGTGTTGCGTGCCAAAGGTGGGCCAACTCGTTATTGACAGGTGTTCATAATGTTTTGGCTCTTGACTGTATTTTTAGATAATTTATCATTGACATCATACAAAATATGCAAGTAACAATCCACCATAATGCATAATGAATTATTAGTCCTGCAGATGACAATGCAGAATAAAATTTGTATTCCTCCTAAAATCAAGATTATTTTAAGGAGAGCAGCTAAACTTAATTTATTTCTAATGAATTAAATTTCATTGATTTAGTGTGGTTTAATATTTTCCATTAGCGAACTAAGGCTGAATGTATAATTTAGAAATTTTGATCATATTGATCTCCATGTGTATTTCCCACCCATGTGTGGTGAATGTATATACCTTTAATTTATTGTTATATCTCTATTAGTGTTGAAGTAATAAATATTATCATGATTGCTGGAAATTTTATTGTTATTTAAATTTATTGCCTTGAATTCAAATACGATTCGAGTATTCTTTGTAAACATTAAAATTTCTATCGGGTTTATCCTTTATAATGTAATTATTTGTAAATGTAATAAGTTTAATTTTGTAAATATCTAAAACAAAGTTATTAATGAAATTTTGTTAATGCAAATTTTCTATTTTAGAGCTATGACATACACAGAAAGTGTGAAGACCTTTTTGAGAAAGATTATAAGTGTTGTGTGAGTATTTAATTCATATTTTATTTTATAAAATGATTATTTATTATAGGAATATTGAAATGAACATTTTTAAATGCTTCATTATAAAAAATATCAATAATAATTTATATTGTATTCATTTAACCACATGAAGTTAGTGTAACTTTTTTCCTTAAGATAGAATATAATTTTAATAAGAGAGTATATTAGTCCTTTTCTTATATTGAATCGCTGAAGTCCAATTGAAAACTAACTTTTGGATTAATTGATGTCATATTTAATTCTTCAAAACTTTAATTTTTAACGAGTGATATTGTAAAAGATATGTTTATTAAATAAGTTATATTTAAAATTATATCTTATTTTTAGAAAATTGAAAATGAAAAAGGATCACTGTCTTCAAATTATCCATCTCAAATTATTATTCCTACAGAAGAGAGGACAAAGGATCTAGATTTAACTAAAAGGGTATTGTTTCCATATACTTTTGAAATTTTTAATTTTAAAATTTCTTTATAGTTTTGTAATTATAATGTTTTTTTATATAAATAGATCCTCTTGTTCTCCGAACAATTTTGATGGAACAAAATTTAAAGAAATAGCTAATAAGTCAAATTTGGCAAGATGTAGAACAAGATTTCCAGTTCCTGTGATATTGTGTAAAGGCAAGGTTGGCAAAATTTTTATTATATTTGGTTAAAAATTTAATTTTTTAAATAATATTTTGTAATATCTGTTGTTAATTTTACTAATATTTTAAAATCGGTAATTTATTTTTCTGTTAACGTTTTCAGTTTGTGTGCCGGTCTGCTACTTTAGCATGTGGAGGTGAAATGTTGTGGAGAGATATGTCAGTTTGTATATTTAATTGTAAGTTTTTGTTAATTTTGTTGTTTTTTGTTAATATATTATATGACTTAATACTTTTTTGTGCAATATCTTTAACTAAAACTCATTTTCAGCATCAGCAACAACCGAATCTGAAGATAAAGCTACTTCTTTAAGTCGGTAAGTTGTAATTTACCTGTTATATCAATCTGCTTCCACATCAAACGCTATGCTTTAAACTACTAAACATGATTTTATGTTGATTTTTCTATATATGTTTATTATAATTTTATGATTGCTATTGCCTTTTTTCTTGTTGAATTTATGGTTTCCCAGTAGATCTTGCATATGAGACTAATGTAACTAACGTAATTGCAGGAAAGTTATTTATTTTTTCAAACTTTTGTTTCATTACATATTTCACAGTCATTAAATGTACAATAGTTTATTTTTTAAAAACTTTTTTATTCAAATAAATTTAAATTTACATTTTAAATGTATATTTTTTCATTAATGTGCTTTTTATAGACTTATCAAAATAAATGTTATGATTCATTTTTCAAGAAATAAACCTGTAAATGGAAACAAAGTATATTTTTTACCTTTTAAACAAAATTGTTATCAGAGTTTCACCTTAATATTTTAAATATTCATGTTTTTAGCAAAGCTGGTCAAAATTTTTTTCTAGTAATATATTAACTTTTTATTTCTTTAGAATTGTTTTATGTGGTTTCTTTGAAAATTAATTTATATTAAGGGATAGTAAAAAAATGTCCAATATTTATTTTATATCAAATTTTATTTGTAGCTTTGTTATTTTATCTTAAAGAATAAAATTTCTTTTTTAAATCTAGAATAAATGGTAAAAAAAAATAAATAATAATAAAAGAAGTTACTAAAAATCGATAATATTCTAATTTGAATTATTTTCACTGGATGCATCACTATTTATCATATTTTTTTTTTTTTTTAGAAATGCTCCTCTATTTACTGAATTACGAAGTCAGGACATAAAATTACTTAAAGAATTGTCTGTGAATTACATCTGTGATCTTATGGTAGAAAACAAAAAAGTCAAATATGGTTTAAAGTAAGTAATAAAAATTATAAAAAGAAATTCTTTTCAATTTCAATTCTTTTAAATTAAGTGTTGAATAATGTTATTGATTTTGAATGGTAATATTTTTATGAATTGAATGTTTATTTTAGGGTTAGTTCTTCAGAAAAAATTGATAAAGAAAACAGATATTGTGATTTCAAAATAGTTCAACTTCCTTATCCAGGTAAGCATTACTAATTTTGTTAAGTTTTAATACATGTTTTTAACAAATTTTTTTTTATTTATAATCTTATTCCAAAATATCTTTTGTAAATCAATGAATTGCATTATGCAAGTTAAGGTGACAGTTGAATCAATAAGACCAACTCTTTACTATCATTAAATGTGCATTTACTGCTTTTCACATTGTTTATTTTAAATTAATAAAATAAACTGTATAATTTAAAATGTAAACAGTTTTGTTAGAATATTTGTCTGAATCAGTTGCATATTTTTCCAGTTCTGGACATTTTGCTCCAAATAGCCTTTCATTTTAAAGTGTAAACATACATATTTTATATTCCAGAATATTTTCTTAATAAAATTTACCTTTGACCAGACTGCATCTGTAATATAATTTCCCTTTAAATCATGTTTACATTTAGATGCTTATGTTTTAACCATTGCACATCCACACATTCTATGGAATATGTAATTCATGCAAAAAACTTTTTAGTGACTTAAGAAATTAAAAACTTTTTATTGATAAAAATTGAAGCAATTCATATTTTAAAAAATATGGTAATGAATGAGATGATTAATAAAAGAAACTTATTTTGATATATGAAGTTTACATGCATAATGATTAATCTTTCTTTAACTTACAAATTTAAATTGCTATATTTCGTTACATTACATTACAGGCTGTGAATTTTTTAAGAAGTTCAAAGACAATAATTATGTTGCTGAAGGATTAATGTTTGATTGGGAACAAGTAAGTAGAGTTTTGTCAAGTTTAAGTTGTAGTAAATTTCTTGTCATTTATATTTCAAGTTGATGTTAATTCTATTTACTTGAGTTATTTAATATAGTATTATCTTATGTGATCAATTATGTATTTCTTTTGACTTGATCATTAGAAAGTAATTTAGAAAGTCATGTTAATTTAGCTTGTAGTAATTAATCATTAAAATTTTTTTGTTGAATATGTTTTGAGTTTTATGTAAATATTATTTAAAGGTTTAAACTAATTTAAATTTTTAAATGTAGAAATTTTTTAAAAAGCATTTTTTTTCCTTTTTTTTTTTTTTGAATTACAAGTTTATAAACAAAATTTTTGTTGGATATTTGATCAGATTTTTATGGTGTATATTTATTTTCTCTAATTTTGTAGAATTATGTTGATTCATCTTTGACATTGCCATCTGATTCTATAGCATCTATTTTAGGAATTCATTGGTCAAATTATAAAGTAAGCTGAAATCAATTTAATCTTAAAATTATTTTTAATTATTGAAAGTATTGTTTTATAATTTATGTAATGATGTTTATAATGTATGTTCACTTTAATTTCATTTATTTTAAACTGTTGGATAGATTAATAGCTATTAAAGGTATTTATTGTTAAGCCGTAATTTTAAAGTTGATCAAATTAATGAAATGAAAATAAATCATGAAAATAATTTATATATTGTTGATTCTATTTTGTGATTTTTTTTTTATTATAGCTATTAAAGTTTATTTTAATGAACTTGATGCTGTACATATAGTATATATTAAACAAAAGCACTATATACATATGTATATATAAACACATATACAAATAATAACAAAAGAAATTTTTTTGTTGTGGTTAATCTCTGTTCACAAATAAAAGTATGTATATATGTATATATATATATTCTATTAAATTTTTATTTTTTACTCAATATATATTTCACTTTAAATACTACTTTTTATTTTTCAGGTGTGGGATCTTGTCAAATTAACACAAAACTACTTAAAATTGCTTCTAACATATATTGTTGAAGGTAAATTTTTCTTTTTTTAATTTTAGTGTAGGGACTGGTTATATTTAAATATTAAAGTTGGATCCTCTTTTTTTTTTTATTTTTCATAAAACATCCAAGGAGTTAGTTTTTATTCTAAAGCTTTTCTTTAAACTGAAACTATGTTTTCATTATATGCATTTAGTACATATTTATTATATTTAAACTGTTCATGTTAATTATACTATTTGGTGGCTTTTTCTGTAGCAAGTGCAGTTAAATAGAAAGGAAACATGTGTCAACTCTTCACACCAACAATAAAAAAGAATGTAATAATGAATAACATTTTATTAGCTTTTAACTCATTTTTCTTAGAATACTTTCAAGAACTTAAAAATTTTTTGAAAGTCCCATCTTCCAGTTCATTATTAAAAAAAAAAAAAAAAAAAAACAATTTTTCCATTTTTATGTATATTTAATTGGAAGGATAATTGCCTACTAGGATTTATAATTACTAAAAGATAATCATGGATTAATTTAATAATTTTTAATTGGATTTATGATAATTACTACTTCATCCTTTATAACTGGTTATTAACAAATTTGTTACAATCTTTTTTCAGCTATGCTAATTCAATATTTTATATGATCTTATATTTATTTATAAAAAAAAAAAAAAGAATCTCTTAAAATGTTCATAAATTTTATCCAAATTTACTAGAAGTCAGAGTTAGATAATATAGATGCATACATATACACACTTTGTTTACGTACATTTGTGGGTATCTAGAGATTTTATAGATACTTGTTATAAAAAGGAGTAGGGGATGTAAGCATGATTAAATATTATACTCAAAAAAGAAATTTACTTAATCTTTACATTGACTCCACTTGTGAGTGTAACAAAGACCCATAACTGATAAAAAAGCTTATTGTAAAAGGATTTCTGTAAATGGACTAGTAACAACTAAAGGTGATATCATTTTGAAGCCATTGTAAAGGGCTTTGTCAAATTATATAAATGTGAACTTGCATTTTTTGTACAATAAGAACACTTTGTTAAGAATGGAATGTTTTTAAAATCAGTAGATTGAAAGATTCATTCCTTCATTTCATGGATTCATAATTGGAAGCAAAAAGAACATTATTTTAAAGTTGAACCTCAAAACATTACTATTTATATTAATGAACAAATTTGTATGCACATCAAGGATGTGTAAAGATATTTTTAATGTTTTCAGAATCTGTCATTTTGTTATCACAGGTTACTATGAGTTCATAGATAATTTTTGGGTTGCATGCAGATATAGTTTATTCTTTATCTAACCTTACTATAGAAGTGCTTGTTCAGCAGATAATGTTGAGATAAAGTTTTATTATTGATTATGTAATTTAGTTCTGTCAAAAAAATTTGCCAAGACATTGAGTTCTGTTATAATAGTTTTGTGTATTTATTTTTCATTAAAAAAAGATGCATAAGATTGAACCAATTTGTTATATATAACTTTTGTAAATGTAATTTTATTTAGGTACATCAAGTATTCTAATACATTGTATATCGGGATGGGATCGAACTCCACTATTTATTTCTTTACTACGCTTGTCTTTGTGGGCCGATGGGCAAATACACTCAAGTCTTTCAGCAGTAGAAATAGCATACTTGACTTTAGCTTATGATTGGTATCTTTTTTTGGGTAAGTTGTTTGTTTTTCTACATACAAATTCTTATTATAATATTTCTCCGAGAAACTTAACATAGCTTGCATACTAAATATTTTGTTGGAAATTGTTTATAACAATTGAATTTATGTATAATTGAAAGTCAATTCAACATTATTTAATTTTTTAGGATTAGTTTCATTTTATAATTGATTTTCTTTTTTGTATTATTTTGTTACATTTATAAAAGAGACTTAAATTTTCTTTTTATCTTGCATAGCCCATTAATCATTATACGATACATTGTTAAATTTTAATGTTGACACATTGTTTCAAAGGCAATTTACATTAATCATCAGAATAGTAATTATCACAATAGGAAATCCAAATAATGCGAATTTATATATATATATATATATCTCTGTGTGTGTGTTTAATGATATTTATTTCATTTAAGTCTGAAATTGAATTTTACTGATTTTTTTTTGTTGAAATTTAAATTTAATTATATTTCTATTTGAAGAGTGTCTTGTAATTGTTCTGAAAAATTCATATTTTTTTAAGTTTTTATGTGTGCACTGAATAAATTAAAGTCTTTTGTAAGTTATATAAAATGTCTGTCCTTTAACAAATTAAATATTTGCAATGCTTTTAAGAGAAACTGTTTATTTATTGAACTACTGATTTTTAACTTGGTTTTCTCTCTATGGATTTCAACAAACAAATCTAAGGTTTAGCAACTATATTGTAACATTATTACATTTGAATGAAAATTTTTATAAAGCATTTCAAAATTTCTGAATTAATAATTGCTATTTGTTGTTTTTTGTTTTTTGTTTTGTAAATGTTTAAAAAACTTTTGTATGTATTTTAAAAAATGCAAAATAATTCATTTTTTAATAATATAGATACTGCATATGTATAGAAATCCCTTTAAATATATATTTTTAATAAAAATAAAAATATAATAATAATACATATATATATATATATATATATATATATATATATATATATATATATATATATATATATATATATATATAAATAATATAAAAATATATCTATTTTAATAATATAAAATATTTAATGAGTTTTGTTTTTTAATTTTTTTTTTGTGCTTTTTCTTTGTTTGCAGTTTTTAGTATTTTGTTCTAAAAATTGTAATGTATGTGTTTTTATTGTAGTCATGACCTTCCGTCACGCCTTGCTTAGAGTTGGTGAAGAAGTAAGTTGAAATTTTTATCGCATGGTTGTTTAAAAATTTATTTTATAAAGTGTATGTTTATTTCTAATGTAAATATATTACTAAAAATATGTATATATATTTTATCCAAAAAACTTTTGCTGTAAAAATTTTAAGTTATTTTAATTATATAAACTTATTGTAAAATATTGTATTAATGTAAATTTTATGGGAAAAAGTTTCATATTAAAATTCTAAGGCAAAAATTGATTTTTATGTTTTCACTTTTAATTTATGATCATAACAAAACCTAATACAATTCAAATGATATATTTTATAGAAATGTTAGTTTTAATGTTTTTATGAAGTTCTCATTAAAAAAAAAAAAATTAATTTCATTGCAGATACTCTTTTTCTGTTTTGAATTTCTTAAATTTATTACATCAGATGAGTTTTCTTCAAGAAAAGGTATTTATTTTTAAATTTGTATTTTGATGGATTTTTTCCCCTGAAATGTTGCTTATTTTCTGATTGAAATGTTATTGATATTATTATCTAAGTTATGCATATAACTATGAACTTTTTTTTTTTTTAACTTTGTAGCTATTGTTGAGGGAGGGGGATTCTTAATTACGAACTTTTTAGAGTTTCATCTTTAAAGTTGTTTGTATTAATTTAGCAATTATGTAAAATGAACATAGATGTTTTCATGCATTTCTTTTTGTATGCATAATTTTTTTAAAAAGTATCTTTGCAGAAAAGAATTTGCAAGTAACAATGATGAACAACATTGACTTGTGAAACATTGAACCAAATATATAGAATCTGATTTAAATATGCCTTTTTACATTCAAATTATTGAAAGTTTCTTTAGTTAAAAAAAAAAAAATTATATTTTGTTTTAAGTACCGTGTCAATCCCTTAAAAAGAAATATTCAAAGTTCTGTATGTTTTTAAGCAATAAATGATCAACAATACATTATTATAAAAATGAAAGGAATCAGAATATTATAAATTTTTTATTCGTTTATTTTTGATTAAGATATAAAATATTAGGTTTTATAATACATTTCTCTCTATTGTTATAATTTTTAATTTTACTTTTATTAGGAATCGAAAAATTAGCAGCAATTGTGCAGATCCTCCTTTAGATGTTTTACTTGGTATGAAAATTTTTGTTAATTTTATATTTGATAATGAGATTTCAATTATCTGAACATAGGTTTAATTTTTTTCTTTGAAACTACTTAAAAGTGATTTTAATATTGTATCATTCATTATTCAAAACAAAATTTAAACAAACCATATGAAATTCACATTAGAGATATTAATTAATGATACTTCTTTTTTTTTTGCAGAGGAATCGCCAGAGAAAAATCTTATTAACAGTATTAGTACCTCAAATCTTCAAAAATATGAAAATGGGTGCACAAGTATATTTTATACCAGTTTTGAAAGTAATCCAGACAACTATTCATCGTCCATGTTCTATTCTTGTATCGACTCGGGAGATGATTCAGACAGTGTTAAGAGTGTGTTAGTATTGCCATATATTTTGTGTTTAGGAGTTTAATTTTATTTTTGTTAAAATTGATATCAGTTTTATGAAGCTAAAATAATCCTAATCGTATTTAACTTTATTTGTATATGTAAGCATTTAATATCTGTTATGATATATTGAAATATTAGCTTAATTAGTGAAACATGAATAAATCTAACATAATATTGAATTATTCATTAACAAATTTCATATTGTTTTTAATTTAAACATTTTTATGTAATTTTTGTATCTAATTGCTTTTTCTTAACAGACCATAGTTCATGAACTTCAGTTTTTCATTTGTATTTCTATTTATTAAATTTGGAAGAATTTTTAAAAAATGATGAATTTATAAAAATTTTTATTTTACGTCAAGGAATCATATGTGTATAAATTGTTTATTCTTGTTATTTGTTTATTATCTTTTATTTTAATATAGCTGTAAAAATTAAGTGATAGATTAAAATAATTAGACAATCTGATATGTTGCTTTATTTAGTGGTTTTGCATATTTTATCCTATAAAAATAAGAATAAGAATAATATATATTATAAATACTATTTATATTATATATAAATGTTTTATCTTATAAAATTAGGAAATGTCAAATAATAGGATTTTTTTCCTTATGTTAAGAAACCTTTCTTTTTATTCTTTAGCAAATTAAATGTTCAAAATGATGGATCTTCCGATTCTGATAATCTTCCAACGTTAGTAAACAGCATAGATAGTTTGTCAAATCAGATTGGATTGAGTTCATCAAGCAGTCCTGTACCAGTTCCTAATGCAAGACCTAGATTTGATAGTTTGTCAAGTTTAGGAAGGTAAGTTTAATGCAACAATGCTTTGATTATTAATGTACTGCATATGTTTTGAATATTAATACTAATGCTTTGGATATTTTTCATTTGATATTTATTAGAATCATGACACAACAAGTTTAGATAGTTTATATGTTAAAAATTTTGTTTTTAAAATGAATCCAATTTGGTTACAAATTGCCTGTTGAAAATTTTTGTGAATATTATTTTTATTAAGCTGTACTTTAAAAATAAAATGGTTGTAATTTGAATTTTTGTAATGTAATTTTGCATAACAATATTACAGTTCATGTATTGTTTTTCTAATCAATTATGTTGATTCTGAAATTAATGTGTGAATTCAGGAATTAATTGGACTTGTACAAAGAAATTAAGATTATTCTTAAATGAAATACAAAATTTTTTTAATTGAAAATTTAAACTTGCTAATTTATTTCAATACTTTATACAAAACAATTATAGGACATTACCTCATTTTAGTATATAATTTCCTGAGTGCAAAAGAAATTTTATAACATTTAAAAATGAAATAAAAAAGTTCATTGCATCAAGTTAATCAATACAGTGTAATTTCTGTTTTTTAGTATTTTCAAAAGTTCAATTTTTATTTCTTTGTTTTCTAATACATGAATTTCTTGCATTCCATTTTGCCTATTCTATGCTTTTTCTTTTTTTTTTTTATGCGGTGATGCAGATTTATGCTTGAGATGTGCTAACTTGTTGTGAAACTATCATCTCAATTTAATTTTGTACCAATGGTGAAGCAACTCTAGTTGCATCATGCATATTCTTGGCTGTTTATTTGCAAAACATGTAATATAGTTAAAGAATAATGAAATAAAGTCAAATATTAAAAAGGCAATAATAAGTTAGAGTATCAGTAAATCAGAAAATGAAGTCTCAGTATGAATAGATTAAAATAAAACTGCTCTTTTTATCAGCAGTTCATGTACTAATGTATGTACTAATTCATGTAGTTCTATACTAAAGATCTCTACAAATTTGTGCAGTTCTGGTATGAACTTAGAAAAGCTTAGTAACATCTAAATGATTGCTGTTTCTAGAATTTATAATAACAATAATGGCATATTATCAATTATAGTATTAAAAAAAAATCAATATTGGGAATTTTGAATATTCCAATGTAAGGCATGGAGGTTATGTGTTTCAGTTAAAACAAGTTTCAATACATACAGTATAAGAGTTGGATAAGAAATGTATGCAATATGGATAAATAATACTTAAATCTTCACATTGTTGAATAAAAATGATTTTTATTTTTTGTTTTAGTGTACATAATAAGTTAGCAAGTTTCTTATAAAATACAATATTAAATTTTGAATTACTATTTCCTGCTATGAATCAGTTATTGAGAAACTTTTCAGATAGAGCTATATTTACTTTATAGAAAGTATTAATTATTTAATTCTAATTATGCTGTACCTAATTTGTGTTTGTTGCAAGTCTTCATTTTTCACTTAATGAATTTTTCAAATTCAAAGAATTATGTTTGTAAAGATTAATTTTTTTTAATGTTTATATAGTTGGCAATATGTATCTGGAACTGGCAGCTTGTTAGGGTCTGTGACATCTAGGAGTTCATCCATTGAAATAAACTCTAATGGTTCTAATACCAGTTCGTAAGTTTAAAAAAAAAATTTTTAATTTTAAAAATTTCTAAATATGATTTAAAGTTTATAGAAAAAGGCTTATAGAAGTGAACTGAATATTATTTTTTGCCTTGTACTGTTTTAATTTTCTTCAATTTATAAAATTTAAGCAATTCCTCATATGTGTTATTTTTAAGACTATCTAATAATTTTAACTTTCTTAATAAGCTGTAATTATTTTAACATGAATCAGTACCCTGTTTTCAATTTTGCCAAAATTTTTTTTATGCATAAAAGATTTGAATTATTTTATTTGGCTTTACATATTTTAATTCTTCATACATTTGTGCCCTTATAAAAGCCCATCATAGAAGGTGTGCATTTTCAGATGATAGTTAAGTTCAATTTGTGATTCTTTATTTTATTTCCTTTTATAAAATGCTTAAAATATTTTTTTTTTTTATCGAATTCTGATTAAAATTATTATTATTATAATTTAGAACCATATTCTGCTTAAAGTAGATATAAAAGTGAATACTACTATGGTTTGGTAAATAGTGTGGATAAGGAGTTAAGTTAAGGTTGTTTTTGAAGGTTGAATTCAATCATCATCTTTGCCTAATTAGTGCTTCTTTCAAAAAAAAAAAAAAAAAAAACCATCTTAAAATGTTTTTTACTGTATTAAAAAAAATAGTCATTTTTTTGTAATGATTTTTTAACAGATTTTCTGTTATTCATAATTTTACAGAAAAACGCATAATAAATTTAATTATTCCAAATAAATTTTTCCTCTTAAAATTAAGCATTTCATAATAAAAAAATGTTAGCTGATTTTTGAATTTGATTTTTTAGATTTTTATTATAAAGAATATTAAATATTAGTTATTGTAATAAATTATTGTTCCCCTAGCAAATCCTTTCTTTTTAATACGAAAAAAAAAATTTGATGAATTTATAACTGATTTAATTGAATTAAAATGAAATCATTATATAATTGAGCAATAATTATGAATTAATGAAAGAATTATATTTTTATAAATAATTTATTTAATTAAAAATTTATAGCAAGAATTTGCCAACAGTGACAAAATCTTAAAAAAGAAGGATTTTGTGAAAAATCACAAAAATTCTCAAAAAAAAAAAAAAAAATAGATATTGTAAAAATCTTGCATGGTTTGACTGACAAGCTGACAGTTCACCATCTTTGAGCAAAGGCTCTTAGAAATTTGTTCATTTCTGTGAATGAGAATGAATTGCGCTGGCAATGACATAATTTCGAATTAATTGGGTTGGGCCACATCTGCCAAATGGACTCCTCATCCTTGACATATAGGATATTCAACTATATACTTTTGAATTAGAACTAGCTAGGCTGAAGTTAAGATGGATCGATTGTGGCTAGTCAGATTTTGAAATGTTAAGATTTATTAGGGAATTGTCGCAAAGTAGAGTTTGAAATGGGGAAAAGGTTCTCGGAAGTCCATGGGCTATTGAGTCAATAGAAGAAAAATCTCGCTTGTCTTCTAGATATCTTTCTCAGTAATGAAAATAATGTAATGTAATGTATATTATTATTAACCAAAATTATATGTCAAATTAGTTACTGCAAAAGAGGTCCAGAATTTTTAAGTTGCATGAGGAAAATACCTGTCTTATGTTATTTGTTTTTGTAGAATAAAAAAAAAAAAAAAATATTGCTCATATGGTTCAGAATTTTTATTTATAGCTTCCTTATAAATGGAGGTAGAAAAAATTTATAAAAATTTTAAATGACTAAAAACAAGTGTGTGTTAGGATTTCCTACAGTCTAATGCAAATTCAATACCAGCTATAAACATTGCCATAATTCCACCTCCAGGATTCAGAACATTTCTGGCGGTTGAGAGTTTAAAACATAAGATTTTCATCGTAATTCTTGCAAATAATAGAAAAGTAGCATGGAATTATTATTAACCAAAATTATATAATTCAGTATTAGCCGTTAAGGTTTATGTTTAACTGCTTGAATTGCTCTACATTATCCTTATATATTATTAGTGTTTTTTCACAGTAGGGGAAAAAGTAAAAGCAAAATTGTAAATGTTGTATTATATGCCCTGAATAATTCATTCAATTTCGTTTTTCATGAAATATGCTATTCATAATCATCTTGAAATGAATTTTTTTCTAAAAGATAAAGTCAGTTGGAAAGGAAGTATCTATGATAATCTTATTATGTCTGTATGATCATATTGATAAATGTGTTTACATATATCTTATTTTATAAATCTAGTTCCTTGAAGTTACTTTAAATTTACATGGAATAATTCTGATTTTATTATTATTTTTGGTTTTTTAATTTTCTGATTGAAATTGGATTTTGAGAATAATTTCTTAATGTTCCTTTGATTTAAAATTGGATATACACGTACAATGGTCTTGCACTCTGAACTACAAATTTTTGAGATTTAGAAATTGGCATTTATACATTAATTTTTTATTGAAAAGGTTAGTTCCCATTAAAACTTTTTTTGGATGTAATACTTGTCAGCAATGTATTTATTTAGTCATTTAAATTTTTCTCTCTTAAGGGTTCAAGAAAATGGAAATGTTGGAGGCTCTTCTTTATCATCATCATCGTCAACCTCATCAGTCAGTCAGGAACGAATTGAAAAATTGTGCACTGTTCGGACGTTAATGCATCGAATTTATCGTAAAGTAATAGAGAACAAAGATAATTTCAATGGTGAAAGATATAGCTACTTTCCATGGCGTAGGTGACAAGAAATAAATTCTATGACTTTTAAAATGGCTCATGTGATGAATCAATTTTTTATTTGAATCAACTGGAGTTCCTTTTAAGCCCCGTGTTTTTTTATAGTCACTTTTTTAATTTATTCTGTAATTTTACTCCCCTATCCTCTCCAATCCTGTAGAGTGTACCTCAACTGTATATTTATTTTTACAGGGAAAAGATTGATCCCTTTAAATATCCAATAAATATTCTTTAATTTGCTTTGATTTGGTGCAATGTCAACATAAATTTGTGTTTCGATGTATATTTGGAATGTAAGAATATAAAAGGCTTTTGATGATTAACATGCTTTTTTTTAATCATAATTGTTGTGTGTATTATCATTATGTTCAATTTTCATCAATTCATACAGACTTTTTACACTTTCACATTTCATTATTGTTTATTAGTTGATAGTGCATATTGGAATTTATAGTTATTTGTGTTACTTTCTTGTTTTAAAATTTTGTCATAAGTTGTATACATGAAAAATATTTTTATATTTAAATGTGCTGTCAATTAATAAAAATTGTTTATGAATTATTGTTCCAGGAGTTTCTTTTATAGCACAATCTTTTAGTCTAAAGGTCACTTTGACTCCTTCACTAAATTCCAAAGCTGAAGACTAGCTAGCTAATCACACCAACATACTATAATTTTGAATTGCTCGCGCAAAGTTTTATTTTAAAATAGTAGCAAGTGAGGTATCTATGGCACTGCGATGGGGTGTGAACTCTGCTCCATTTGTATTTCAGTTAAAGTCAGCAAGTGAGGTATCTATGGCACTGTGATGGGGGTGAACTCTGTTCCATTTGTAATTTCAGTTAATACTTGAGGCAAGTGTGGACGTGCCATTACAGAGAAGATGCACTACAATAGTACAGAGCTACTTTTGAGAAGCTTCAGAATTATATAAAAGCTTCAATTATGCTTGGTAGTCAAAGCAGTCGGTGAACTTTAGCATGTTCTAGAAAGGTTTTGCTGTGCAATCACTTTTCTGGAAGATTTTAGTATTTTAGAATATGTGACGAGCTAAAAATATGGTAGACAATCAAGAATTGAACAACTCTAAATTTTAAAACAGACTGATAAATGCATTATTTCAATTTGAATTTACATGCCTCTTGTTTATATTTTTATAAATATGAAAAAGCAATGAAAAGTAGACTTTGAGTACAGGACATTTAAGGAGTAATGGACACATATCTAAATATATATACAGTAGAATCTCTAAGTCGCTCTTGAAGGAGATGCCAAATAATTCGAGTGATAGAGTTTTCGACTTATGGAGGATTTCGACTTATGCGGATTTTGTAAGGAAATATTCGACTTGTAGAGGTTTAGATTCTTTCTAACTTATTTTGAGTTAGAGAGGTAAAATAAATAAAAATTCAAGTTACAGAAGTAATAAATATGTTTATTTGCAACTTAAAAGTCATATTATGTACTAGAGTAAAAAATCAAAATAATTCGAAACAACTTTAAATTAAACTGACTTTTTTTAATACATAATATTTTTATTTTTACTTTTGGCAATTCAATCGCTTTCTATCTAAGCTATAAAGAGCAGAAAATTCTTTTTCTTCCGAGTTGCTAGTATGAAATTCCGTAAAACATTTAATGCTGTTCTTGCCTCTTTGATGGAAACCCATGGAGCGCATGTTATATTATTGGAGTCTTCTATGCCATCTAAATCATTAGTTTCAGTTTCTTCTTGAGCTATAGAGGTAATTAGTTTCAAATGATCGAGTTGTAAAATCAAACTTTGCTAATGTTCGAGATACAGAGGTCCAATTTTTTTTTTCCGAGTTACGGAGAGAAAATATATACAAAAATGAATTGTGAGGATTGACTAATTATTTCGACTTATAGACGGTTGAAATTTCGTGTAATGGAGGTTTGGGGCTTGAAGGAAGAAAATTTTTTTCAAGATTTGGAGGTTTTCGATTGAAAGAGGTTCTATTGTATTTATATTTTGTAATTGAGTAAAGCAATGTGTATAATTTGCAATGAAACAATATCAATCCTCAAAGAATACAATGTAAAATGTCATGAGACTAAATATTCATAGAATTACTCAAATTTCTAGACAGCTTATGTTTAAAAAGAATATGAATCTCAAATGGGGGTTGAAATCTTAGCAATTGTTTATGAAATTGATTGCTGAACAAGAAGCAGCAATTGGTGTTAGATTCTGCATGGCTCATTCATTAGTGAAATATAAAGAACCATTTACTGACAGCAAATTAATCGAGGATTACATGATTGCAGCAACAGAAATGTCCAAAAAACTAATTTATTTAAAAACATCAGTTTGTTTGCAAATACTGTGACTCAAAGAGTACATAGTATTGCAGAAAATATTAACTCAATTGTCTAGCAGAAATCGACACTTAGAGTGGTTCCCTTTAGCCTTAAATAAACAGATGTTTTAAATGCTGCTCGGGTGTCACTTTTTATGGAGATATGAACACCAAGTAACTCTTCTTAATTTATATATAATATTCATGGTACAACCACTGGAAAAGATATTTTTAAATTAGTTAAAAAGTGCTGTTCATGAAAAAAAAAAAAAAAAAAAAC
Source organism: Caerostris extrusa (assembly GCA_021605095.1). Classification (NCBI taxonomy): domain Eukaryota; kingdom Metazoa; phylum Arthropoda; class Arachnida; order Araneae; family Araneidae; genus Caerostris; species Caerostris extrusa. The sequence continues at coordinate 21,214 of BPLR01017344.1, forward strand.
CCAAGTGTTACTATAGATGGCAAAAATATTTGGGGAAAAAAAAAAGGGTCTCAGAGAAAATAATAGTAGTTTAAAACCATTATTTGTACATTGCATCAACAGTCTTTTTGCAGAAAATGCTTAGATATGTGTGAAGTTTTATAGCCGGTTATGTCAGCTATTAATAATTAAATCCTATCGAGGTTCAAGAAGATGATTTGCCATATCATACCTTATATACCTCTTAGTTTTGATTTTAGTCTGGCGTTTTTGACCTCGTTTCAATCATGAAAAAAAAATCTAATGTTAAATAATCAAATAATTTTTATATTAAATAATGTTAAATTAAATAGGTTTAATGAAATATGTAACAAACTAAATTGATTTACATGGTTTTATGAATGATTTATGTGATTTTAAACACAAATTTAAATTATCTCCCTTCCCTTCATATATATATATATATAAATAAATGAGGGGAAGGGGTAATTTACATTATTTTATATAATATATATATATATATATATAGTACATTTATAACTTGTCACAGTAACTACTAACAGAAGTAATTTTAATATCAAAATACAATGAATTAATTTAAATGCAATTGTTTAACATTTATTATTAAAATTGAAATATGTCATTAGAGAAAGGATATTGGATATTGTATGTTTATCAAACTTATGTTGAACAATGCTTCTGTGAAAAAAATTTATCTCCTCTCAATCATGAAATATATATATATATTCAGATTAATTTTTAATTAAACTTATTTTTAATTTATAAAATATTATATTTAGTTTTATTGTATGCATTGCAAGGTTCAGAGAACAGCATGAAATACATTTAGGCAAGAATATACATTTGTTTTTATTACTATGTTAAACATCTCAAGGAAAAAAAAAAATTTGAAAAAATGACATTTTTTCAAACAGTGGAGAAATGTGCAAGTACTTATAGATAAGCATGAGCGAAAAAAAAGATAATGATAAGAATGGTAAAGATAATAAAACACACCTATAAGAAAACGATAATACTAAGAATGAAAAAGATAATAAAACACACTTTTATCAGGTCTTAAACTAGGTTATAGCAAGTAAGATAAGATAGATTTTTAAAAGAGATTTATTTGATTCTGTCTGTTAATGTCTGCCGAATATTAAATATTTAATTTTTAAAAATAGGATGAATATTGAAAAATTTGAATGCCCTGTTTGTATGTGATGAAATTAATTCTGATTGAGCAGAGATAATGAAGATAAAAGTATTAAAATTTAAAATAATCTATATACTAACCTATTTTAATATATTAAAATAATGTTCAATTATGAAATATATTTTAGTATTTATGTAAAATCATGAAACATATTTTTTATTAATAAGTGCTTCACCGAAGATCATATATTAAGATTAATATACTTAACACTTATATTATTTACTTACATTTAACACTTATATTGCATATAATAATTGCACACTTAATGTAATAATATTGCACATTTAGTGTATCATGGAGGCCAATTTTTAATTAAATAAACAAAATGAATCAATTCTAAATTAATGTAAGTCTTGGCAGACGATTATAATTAACCATTTTATTTTAAATTAATTAAATGAAATTTAATTTAATGGTATATTTTATTTAAACAAGTTTTGTTGAAATGTATGGCCAAAAGTTTCTTCAGTCTAACAGAAGACTGTCATCGAATAAAAATAATGTTGTTGCTAAATAGAATAAAACCAACGATAGAAATTTAAAAGATTTTACCTTATGTTTGGCAGGGGAAAAAAATAAATTCATATGCCAGAAAGACCTCCCAATGGTTTTAGCCCCAAGTATCAGGCATGGGAAATTTCAATACAAATTAAAGTGGTTTTAAAGTAGCAGAATCCTCATTGTGCATTGAATCAGGTACAAGCAAAACAAAAAATTAGTGTTAATAAGTAAAAGTAATAAATATAAAAGCAAACCTAAACATTGCTTAAATTATTTAACCCTAAGACAATTTGTTCAGAATTCAGATCGGGAATTTAAAATATGAGTAATTTGACATTTGAAATTAAATTATAGTTTCCCCTCAAGCTTTGTCACAACATAAGGTAATAAAAAAGCAAAGCGAATTAAATGATGGTTATCATATATTTTTCAGTCTGGAAAAGAACCCAAAAGAATTTAAGAGAGAAACACACTCAAAAATTCGTGCTCAATTTATTTTACAATCACTGTAAATTACAATTTTGTTAAGCATGCAAAGTATGACAATTATTTATTATTTAATATTTAAAATAAATTTAATTCAAAAATTTATAATTTATACAGCTTGCATTTGAATTATATTTTATTCCAAATGTTTCTAACTGAAAATATAAAATGGTTCACATTTTTAACCATATCGCCTAATTATTGCGTTAAATAATAGTAGATATGGCCAAACAAAATACCGTACGATGTCTTCATTTTAAAGTCTTTTTTATTTCAGGAAAATCATATGTTTATATTAAATTTTTTTAGCATAAGATAATTTTTTTTTATTTCTTCGATTTAGAAAAATCTATTTACAACTTTTGCAAAGGGTTTTGGATATAAATTATTAATTTTGATTACGAGACAATTTTATGTTCTATTCAAAATTTCTTCCCACCCTATATCCCACCTCTATACAGGTTTTTTTTTTTTTTTCCATTTTCTTATATTCTGGAGATTTTTCAATCGCAAGAATATCTCTTCAATTCCCAATGTTTCATTTATTTTCTTTTTTTTCCATTTTGCTTTACAGCATATTTCACGTGCATTAAAAACAGCAGTTTTTAATTCGCATTCTCTTTTGTGTTCTGGCATTAAATTAATGCGTTGATCAATGGCGTTCACAATTCCTGTCTCTGTGCTCATGTCAATATTTATGTTCTTTTTTCGTAGTAATAATGAAGTCGCCGATGACTTCTTGAACATTTCGAATTCCATGCTTCAAAAGAAATTTAAAAAAATTCCATGCTTCTTTCATGAAATTGCTAACCATAACATGTACACGAAGATGGGGCCTGAATGGTCGAGTGGCTAGCGCTCTGTCGCTCGGTACCACAGGTTTCGGGCTCGAGTCCCGGCGGTGCATGGATGTTTGTAGTGGTTCGGAATCCACTTTAAATCGTGGTCCCGTCTAAGAAATGATTGTAGAGCGTTGCGCGGACACTGTTATTCAGCGTCCGTGGCTTCTCTTCAAAATTACATGCGTCTCCTGGGTAATGCAAAGTGAGTAACGTCTGTGCAGCGCTTGCCTTAAGACATCCAAGATAGCTATTTACGTGTTTGCCAGCTGCATTAGAAAAAAAACATGTAAGAAGATTTGATGGGTGATTAACATGAGAAAACTTAAGGAATCCAGGTGTGTTGAGATCTTTGACGAATACCGATGTATGTGTCACATTCATAGTTCTATAATAGATTGAAGAATTAATTATTGTAAATACAGAAAACAGTCAAGAAATACATTTGCATTACAGCAATGGAGAAGGGTTGTAGGTCAAGTAGTTCATTGACTTCCTTAAGCAGAGCAGATTTTAAATGTCAGTGAGAGTAAAAAAAAAAAAAAAAAAAAAAAAATATTTGAGCTTTCTTGTCAATGTTTTTATACACTCATTTTCACAATTTTCGTCCTTCTATATACCACTTTTATGTAGTGTTTTCCATTTTCTTTGTATTCTGGAACTTTTACAGCAGCTAGAAAATCTCTAGAATACAATATGTTTCATTTCTTTTCTTTTGCCAATTTGCTTTTGCAGCAAATCTTAATTCATTTTCTCTTTTATGTTCTAGCGTTTAACTATTACGTTGATCAATGGCATCGACAATTCCAGTCTCTCTGCTCATGCCATGATGTATGTTCTTTTTCTTTTCGTAATGTCTTCTTGAAGCTAACCATATTTCCAATTTCTTGTTTCATGTCTACAACATCTTACATATTTTTCACTTGTTTTGCAACCTGAAAGAACCCCTTATTTTAATTGTTTATCTTATAACAAGGCCGTCACTTTCAGCCACCAAGTGCATGGATCCGGGTCATCCTTAGCCTACTTGCAGTACCGTCGAGGCACCTCAGTCAACCACCGAGGTGGCGGAGGCATTGGAAACTGTGCCATCTGCGCTCATAATACTGCGTTCGTCGGGAGACCACTTCTGAACGGTGAGAGCGTCTTGTTACGAAGATAACCAATAAAAATTTGTGTTTTTCAACAGCATGGGAAATACCTAATATAACATGCATGAAGATTTGATGGACGATCCACATAAGAAAACTTTCAGCAATCCAGGTGTGTTGAAACCTTTGACGAATACAGATGTATCAGTGTCATATTCATAGTTCTGCAGATTGAAGAATTAGTTGTTGTAAATGCAGGAAACAGTCAAGCAATACATTTGCATTCTAACAATGAAGAATGATCGGATATTAAGTAGTTCATTGATGTACTTAAAAGAAACATATTTTAAATATCTGAGAGAGAGAGAGAGTCAAAAAATATTTGAGTTTTCTTGTCAATTTTTTTGTTGACTCATTTTCACAATTTTCATCCTTCTATCCCACTTTTATGTAGTGGTTTTCCATTTATTTGGTATTCTGGAACTTTTACAGTATTAAGAAAAAACCTCTAGAATACAATATGTTTTCATTTCTTTTCTTTTCCCATTATGCTTTGCAGCATATCTTAATTCATTTTCTCTTTTATGTTCTAGCGTTTAATTATTACGTTGATCAATGGCATCGACAATTTTAGTCTCTCTGCTCATGTCATTATTTAATGTTCTTTTTCTTTTCGCGATGTCTTCAATGTCTTCTTGAAGCTAACTATATTTCTAATTCCTTGCTTCAAATCTACAACATCTAACATGTTTTTCACTTGTTTTGCACCGTGAAAGAACCCTTACTTTAATTGTTTATCTTTGAACAAGGCCATCACCTTCAGCCACCAAGTGCATGGATCCGGGTCATCCGTAGCCTACTTGCAGTACCGTCGAGGCACCCCAGTCAACCACCGAGGTATTGGAACTGTGCCATCTGCGCTCATAATACTGCGTTCGTCCGGAGACCACTTCTGTACGGTGAGAGCGTCTCGTTACGAAAGATAACCAATAAAAGTTTGGGTTTCCCTGCAGCATGGATATTGCTAACTATATATGCACGAAGATTTGATGGGTGATTAACATGAGAAAACTATCAGAAATCCAGGTGTATTGAAACGTTTGACAAGTCAAGGAATGCATTAGCATTAGAATAATGAAGAATTGTTAAAGGTCAAGTAGTTCATTGACTTCCTTAAATGGAACAGATTTTAAATATCAGAAAGAGAAAAAATATTCTCTTGTTAATAGTAGTACTGTATTCTCATTTTCACATTTTTTTTTTATTTTTGTCAAAATTTTGTTCTAATTATTCATTTTATATCTAGAATTTTATAAATATTTTAATTATTGATTTTTATGTTTAGAATTTTGTAAATTGTTTAAACTTATTTTCCTGGTTTGTTTTCCAAATTTAATAAATAAATGGATCTTGCTTCAGTTCGATAAATATTCCGAAACTTCCAACAATAATAATTTTCCTCTATCACACTATATTTGTAAATAGTCGTAAGAAATTTTGAAGTTGTATGTTTAAATCGATTTTTTTCTGTTTGTAATAATTATTTTAAAATTTAATACCAACAACAGATTTTCCATGAACCCTTTTAAGACAAAACAATAACGGATAAAAAAACTTAAATTAAAACAAAATAATAAAATAAAGATAACTAAAAACATAGAAATAAAAGACAATCCTTCTCTTAATATTTTTATATTGACGTTCAGACGGATGATCACATAGTAGCTGCTACGTAAAACTTTGAAAATAAATATGCGAATGGATCATAGAATATTCATGTGAATGACATAGAATACTTTGGCAATTTCTTATGCATTGCATTACAATAGTTGTATATATAAAGGACATTCAAAAGGTATTTAAAAATAAAAACAATCATTTTAAATGATCAGTTTTCCTTAACGTCAATAAGTAGTACTTATTTTTACATTATAATTTTTAATTTTAAGAGATTTAAAGAGTTTAAAATGATGAATTATTATTGTGAACCAAAATTGCAGTTTACAACATGAGAACAAGATTTAAAAAAAAAAAAAAAAATGTGATTATTTTTATGGTTATTTCAACCTGTACTGTATGGAATCATTATATTTTTAAATCTATGCCATCTTCATGTTAATTTCTCGTTTCAATTTGTTGTCTTTACACACTGTGGGTTACTCAGTATTATGTTTCGTGTTACTCTGTGTTCATGAAATGATGGTTGAAAGATTGTTTCCGCTTATACTTAACGATTTCGTTTGTAAAATTAAATCGTATTTCTCATAACCTTCAGATGCATTGAACGTAGGAGGACGCATTTCTTCTGAATTACCAATGTCGTGGATATCATTCCCGTAGATGGTGAAGAACTCTTCCTGACTGCTACTTCTGGAATACATTTCTCAGGATGAGGTTTTTGTGTTCATGTTCTAAGGTTGAATTATGATGAGTTTGACAGCCCAGTTGTGTAGGAAAATACATATAGAACTGTTCTTTCTTTTTTTATCACAAGAAATGTTGTTTCTCTAATTTCTCATTTTTAAGGCTTATTTTCTACTTGGGTTCGTTTAAATTTATTTAATGTTATATATTTATAGTAGAATTAGAGAAATATGTTTTGAAGATCTCTCATCTTATTTTAAACACCGATTAAAATCGGTCACCTACTGTTGTCCCTCAAAATTCTCATGGTAAGCCTTCTTGCAAAATAAATAAATTTTTAAAATAAAGAACAATCAGAATCAAAAATTTGGTACTGAATATATTGCTGTAGTTGTTGTTGTTGTTGCTGATGAGATTGTACTTTCGGAATAACTTATACATTCAGACTATGAATCAAACCACAAATTCTACAGAGAAAATAATACCTGAAACTTGTGGGCTCGATGTTTATAGATGTGGCGGGATGTGATTGCTTCCAATGGCGTCTTGAAGAGTACAACTTCACCTAGTTGCGTGAAATCATAGAAGCATTCTTCTAGTAGCACAACTTCGCCAGATGCATCTGAAATATCCGAGTAATGTCTGTCTTTTCCTTTTCAACAATTAGATTGCAGACCTTTTCATGGATTTTGAAATGCTGTGATCGTAACGCACCTTTAATACTGCGCTGAATAGAAATACTGATTAGAAGATTTATACTTTATTTTTGCTTTGTAAATTATTCAATTCCCATTCTATACCAGGACACTTTTATTCTGTTAAATTAACCTATAAAAAAAAAATAAGATATTTAAGATTTTTTTTTTTTTTTTTTACTTAAGATAATAAACATTCCCCATCAAATATATAAAAAATCATTTAATAAGAAAGAATAACATCCTTAAATTAGTAGCAATCAAATTATTTATTTTTTTAAAAATTTAACATTTAAAAATCGACCAAATTTACAGAAAATAAAGAAAAAAATTAATAGGGAACCGAATCAGGTTATATAAATTGACATTCACTTCTTTCGATGAATTTTAAATCTGAGTAAGGACAAATTTTCTCATATTTCTACTTAGTAATTTAAATATTTAAAGTTAAGGATTGCAAAATCGAATTTTCTTACACACACAAATTTTTATAATGAGTTTTCTTGATTTCAAACTGAAAAACAGATGCGATCTATGATACCAAAAATTTTTAACTATCTTTAAAAACCATATCTATATGAAAATTGTTAGTAAATTTTATGTTGCATGCCTTACCGCTGAAATCGCATCCGAACATTTTTCTGGATGTTTTTGTTACTAACTTGAATTAAGTCATACTTCTTTTTATTTAATTGCATTTTTCCAACTCTCCTTGTAAACATATTATCAACATGTGTAAAATTGTATATTTTAATTTTTTTGTCGGGATTAACATAATTTACTTTAGAAGTATTAACAGGAAAGTAAAAAAAAATTCTTTGTGTACATTATGTGACGTAGTTTTAACATCAACTAATTTTTTGATGAAAACATCGGAATGAAAAATTATTTATGACAAATGCTAAGTTTCCTAATCAGTACTTAACACTGGCTTTTGTTTGTTCATAAATAGAAGAGGCGTTGTTAATTATATATACAAAATGTGACATTAAATAAACATTCTTTTTTTATAAAATAAAATGCGACTTTTTTAAGGTTGAAAATCGCAATTACTAATTTTTACAAGAGGACGTCTCATTCTTGAATTGAGCTTTTATGCTGATGGTTAAAAAAAAAGTGAATCTGCAAATTGTTCTTCTTTAAAATGAGCATTGATTTCGTCTGATGGATGAAATGAAATGAGCCATAACATGCAACAGTATAATTGAAATGAATTTTTATTGAACTATTTATTAGTATAATCAAAATTATATAAAATAAGGAAAATGTTGCTCATTAAATTAAATATTCTAATTTCAATAATTTAAAATTTTTTTCCGCATCTTACTTAAAGTAAAAAAGAATAATCTTACCTTCATTAAAATTCAGTGAGCAATGTAATTTTTATATGTTTTTAAAGAATGTGGTTTCTCTGTTTTTTCAATTTGAAACACTATTTATCACGAGTTCCCTTTTTGAGTTTCACTTTTTTTTTTGGAGAAATACAATTCCTCAAATGTAAATTCAGTTTTGACAAAATGTGTTCAAATTGCTGGAAAATATTTTCTGTCTAGATTCGTTAAATTAACCTGAAACAACAACAACAAAAATAAATAAATAAAATAAATAAATAAAACAAACTTTATAATTTTGAAGAATTCGTTTTTTTATTTTGATATGAATGAATAATAAGCAATAAGTTGAACGCAATGTCTGTATTTAAGAATAATTTCTTATTCGAGAAAATAAATTTTTAGCAAATCAGTGAAAAACAAATTTTATAATTATTGTAAGACACTTAGAAAAAAAGATGCAGACTTGTAAAAAGAATAAAAATTCAAAGTTAAATCTATAATGGATTATCTTTGAATAATTAGCAATGATTTTTTCTCATTGAATTCGAAAATAAATGCCTGCAGTTGTGCTAGAAAAATCTCAGCTGTAATCATTCATTTTATCGATAAATTTGTCAACAAAATTTACAGTAAAATTATATCATCAACTATCTCAAAAATTGCGTCCAAATATTTTTCTATCTATTTCTATTACAACCTTGGATTATTTCGTATTACATTTTATGCGAATATATTTTTACCAATGTTGCAATTATATCATCAAAATGTGTAAAATTTTAACTTTTTAATTTTTTTGCCTTAATTACAAGATATTCTTCATTTTTAGAAGATTATTTATAAAAATCTAAATTTTTCCTTTTCTTTTTTTTTCACCATATTTTCCGAAATTGTTTTTGCATGAAGACGTCTTTCACGAAGTCTTCATATCTGATGCCCCTAAAATAACATGTTCTAAATACAAAAAGTGGCATACAACTAATTTATAATAGACGTTTCGATTCATAATTACCAATTACTAATAGCTCTTCTTTAGACGCAACTATTGTTAAATATATTTGAAAAATGTGACACTATAAATCGCGTTTTCTTTTTCAAATGAAATTCTTTTAACAAAAACCGTCTCGTTATGTACTTAGCATATCTGCTGTTCTTTGGATATAACGAATCTGCAGTTTTTAAAAAAAAATTTCTCTGTTCTTTTGGGAATTTAACAATATTTATCATTACTTGCTTTTTAGAGTTTATACCATAAAAAGAGATTTGTCCCACAGTGTATGATCGATTTTATAAAATAAGCCATAACGTACATATTTGAATCATTATTTTATCAATTTTTTTCTAAACAAACTAAACAGTCCCTGCAATAATACTTCCTACACAAGAAACAGAAACAATATAGTTTATTATATCATTACGCAACAAATAGGCATTTACCTGACGTTTTATTTTATTATATATACTATTAAATATTAATTTTATTTTAAATTATAATGATTTAAAAACTTTTTGCAATTGCTACAATAATTATCAACTAGTATAACTAAAATAATAAATACACAATTTTTTTTATCAATTTAACCATTTTAATTTCAATAGTTTTGATTTTTTAAAGTATTTTACATAAAATAATTATAGAAAAATTGTACCTTTATTAAATTCCAGGTTCAATGATTTTGTTCGCATTTGTTTCTTTCACATGATATGCAGTTTTCAAGAATTTTCTTAAAAAACTTGGCAAAAAATATGTACATTTTAAAGTTTTATTTAGATTCCAAATTCGAAATAAATTTTTGTTGTACTTATTATTATCATCAATTTAAAATAGAAAGCGAAATATTATTTACGAAACAAATAAAAATCACATCTTTAAAGGAACGATAAAAAATATTTCCACTGAAACTCATTCTATCCATTGAATATTTAAAAAATAAACCATTCTATTACAAAATAAATTTTTAGAATACAATTAATCCATACGTTGCCATGCGATGGAATCTGATTTCTTTCGGAAATATTAACCAAACGATTGACAATAAACAGAAAATTAAAAATAAATAATAAAAATTAAATAAATAATAAAAAGAAAATTAAAAACAAATAATAAAAAGAAAATTAAAAATAAATAATAAAAAGAAAATTAAAAATTGTAATTCGTTTAAAGACAATTTTTTAAGATAATTTATTTCTAAAGTTATTTTTCTAATCGTTTGGCAAAATTAAAATTCGTTGCCAAAGATTATGTGTTGATTACGAGTTTGAAAATATTATTATTCGAATTATTGAATTATTATTAGTCGAGAATATTAGTTTGAGAATATTATTAGTCGAATCCGGTGAAAGCAAACATAAATATTTCCATTAAGTTGACATGATGCATGTGGAAAAAAAAGACGATATCACGTGCATATTTGATTTCTAAACAGTATGAAGGAAATGTATCATTGGTATCATTCCAAAACGTTTGCCTTTGATTGTCTGTTTTATAAACAAGTAGAACAAGTTTATAAAACAGACAAACAAACTGAAAGCAATATATTTATTCATAATAAAAACAACAAAATGATAATGCCATTTAAAGGATAGTGATTAAATAGATACCACATTAACTACATCAATAGACTGGAAAATAAAATTCTGAGAATGATTACTGATTCTCCGTGGTATTTTAGAAATGATGATATTCGTCAAAGTCTCGCCCTCCCTTCTATTCAAAATTTTATGTTCCAGCTAGCTGAAAAATTCTATGCAAATCGTGAACATATTCCGAATGATGAAATTCGTAATCTCCCGAGATACGATTTTTACTTTGTCGGAAATGCTAAACGCCCCAGGGCGGTTCTTTACAATCTACAAAGTTCCTAGACGAACTGGACCGTTAGTCATCATTTCTAGCAGCGGTTACCCTATCCTCTTGTGGAGTCTCTTTTTTTTTTTTTGCTATTTTACTGTTTTTATATTATTTTTTCTTCAACTACTCAATTATTTAATTTAATTTAATTTTTGGTATTATTTTTGTTTTTATTTCAATTTCCTTCTTAAAATTCTTAATTTGAGGACATTTTCCTGAACTACTTATTTCCTGTTTTTTGATAACCATGTTTCTCCTACTTATCGCCATGTACTCATTTTGATCAGATTTTAGTTTAAGGCACCCTAGGGACAAGGTACTCCGATAAACTGTAAAGACTCTCTGATATACTGATCAATATTTACTTAAATACTTTTCATTCAAGAGAATATCTTTTATTACTCGGATGTGAGCTGTATCCTGTATGATATGTTGCATGATATGCTGTATGCTGAATGACTGTATGCTGGTATGAAAAGCTAGCCATGTATGTGCTAGTATATATAATAGCTAAGCTAAGCTATATATATATATATATAATAGCTATTATAGAAAAGAGCCTTCTAAGTTAACCCGGTAAGCTTTTGATGTAGCGTAAATTTTGTCGAAGCACAAAATATTAATATCTAACATTACCACCCGGAATAAACACGAACAAATCCGTAAGTCAGGAAGATTCTACACATTTTGAAAAGTAAGTTAAGAAATGAGCATCTCAAAACGATAGGGGTATTTGTTTCAAATTGTGATGCATCAGAGATAAAAATTGGTTTATTGACTGGCATTTTAATTGCAAAGTAATCCATGAGATTCTAAGTCATGAGCAATCCTAAAAGTTCTAAACGTCGACATTTACTCCAGGGCTTTTTAATAAATGCTATAAAAATAAAGTTACAAAATAATAATTGAAATGATATAAATAAATAATAGAAGTTATAAAATACTCTTTCATCATGGTGAGAATGACTTGTTTAAATTCTTTTAATAATTTCTCGAATAATTTTTTCTTTAAAATCTCTTAATTATATGAAGAGTAATTAAATATGAAAATACATTATCTTTTAAAACTAAAAGGTTTCAGCTAAAACCTTTTGAAAAATAATATATATATATTTTTTACATTTTATCGAAATTTTTATTTAAAATGAAACCAATGACATCCATTTTACACAATTGCAGGCAATATAAGGCTGTATTGCAGACAGTATAATATATATGCCAACTAAAATTGATTGAATTATACAAGGATAAAGAATGATTTATTATTAAATAGACAAATAATTATTTATAACTTAATTAATTAAGTTATAAATAGTTTTAAAAATTGAATTTTAAAATTTTATTAAACAGTGAAATACATTAGATAAATTTTATTATTCTCAATATTTTATTTAGACCTTTTGAAGATATGCTATATTATTTAAAGTCTCATTAAAATTAATATTACATCAAAAAATCTTTTTATTTAATTATTTTTATACGAAATATTACATATTCAATTGAAATAAACTTACAATTTATATAAACCATCATACAAAATAATATAAAAAGCTTATTTCTATTTCACAGACTAACTTACCTCATAATTTACTCTGACATAGCCTTACATCCTTTGAATTCATAATGTTTACAATCTGAAAGTTTAAAAAATTCCATTCTCACAACACAAAATCTGACAAGTAAGACAATAAAAATCCTTTCTTAAAAATTACAAAAGTTTTAACATCATTCAAGATTTTTCACCAAGAACATGCGCGTACAGAAACTACTACTAATTGGCTACACAGCTCAATGTACGAGAATGAGGTGTGGAAAAAAGAAAAATCATCATGGAAGACAGGGCCGGATTTAGATGAAAAGAGGACCTAGGCTATTCCACTTATGAGGCCCTTTCACCTCCATTTTTAAGTTTGTAAATTACATGAGAGATAATAAAATACATCATTACTGTGATATATAACAATATGTTAAATTAAACACGTTGTAATTGGGACTATCTTTAAAAAATGTGGCACGGATAATAAATTAAAAAAAGTCGAAAACACTTATTTGAACATTTATTCTCAGCACCCTATATAGTACTTGTAACAATAACTAATCAAACATAACACACATCATTTACAAAGAAACAAAATTCAAATAATAAAAATCTTTGACTACGAAAATAAAATATGCAATAAAAATAATCATATTTTCTATCAAATTAAATTAAATATATTCAATACAGTGAAGATTAAAGCAAATTCAATTCAGATAAATTTATTTCATAATAATTCGCATTTAAAGTTTTATGAATTATTATGAATATTAAGTTTTAAAATAAACTTACATTTTTATGTTTGTTTATTAGTCATACGTGTAGAATTTCTCCTTATTTTCGATTCAGTGTTTTAGTAGTTTACTGTTTTTAGAATAGTGTAATTCTAATTTTGCTAACTATTTGAAAGGCCCCTCTTGATCTTGAGGCCCTAGGCTGAAGCCTAGTTAGCCTATAGGAAAATCCGGCCCTGCTGGAAGGCCTTATCGTACTGTCTTGGAGCTGATCGGGATTTACATGAGAGCTGCAGATGTTCCTCCTTCATTTTTCAAACTGATAATTGACTACATGGGTGAACGAGAATGAGGTGTAAAAAAAGGCAAGAAGAAAAATTGAAGCCTTAAATATTTTTTTTAAAATTAAGTTTTTTAAAATTTTTTAAAATTTGTGCCTTAAATATAGCACAATAGAAAGAAAGTTTAATTCCTTAGTCGCAGTTTCCCTGGTTTTATTGAATATCACATGCACGTGAAGGACAATTACCCCTAAAAGTTCACTCTGAAGGCAGTGTCCTTTTTCACAAATCGGTGGGTTATTCGCAGGACATATCAGTGGAACACAAGTCCCCTCTGTGTTCAATAAGCAAAAGATTTATAAACGAAAACTATTTATTACATCTTTCATAAAAAAAATGTACTTATGTAAATGTGTGTTCTTTTTCCTCAACTACAATTAAATCACAAGTCAAATGTAAATTTTTCCGAAATAATTTAAAGAAAATTATCTCATAATACATCACGAATTAAAAAAAATAAAAAAGGTCCTAAAACAGACCAAGCGTTCATAATGCTAAACCATAACATTTATCTGTTCATTTTACTTTTGCAGAAAAAAAAATTATTACATTTAACTGCTTAAATGAAACAGATTATTTATTATTATTTTTGTGCAGTTTATAATTCGCTAATATGTATACCTATATTGTCATATTGTTGATAATGAAAAATTGAATAAAACATTAAAATTACTTTAATGAATAAAAAAATTGCAATGATGTAAAAAATGCAATGATGTAACATAAGAGAAGGATATTCCTTTTTGTAGAGGATTTAACGTCTCGGTCTATAATAGACCTATAAAGGCTTTAAGAAGAGGGATATTTTCCGGATCATGGGAACATTTTAACTTTTATTTACAATCGCTATATATATATATATATATATATAATATACTCTGGCTTATTATAGAAAAAAATTAAAAATCAAAATAAAATTTCTTCTCATGTGCACGATAAATCACAAGTACAGTTCACTCAAAGGGCGGAAATATTTCAGAGTTCTCGAGTCTGCATCGAATCTATTTTACTGGTTTGCGGCAAACATTAAATATCACATGGCGTGATACACGAAATCACAAGGGATTCGCGTTGAAAAACAGGCTAAAACTCTTTCCTATTCAGTCACTTCAAAGAAAAAGAAAAACAACACTTCAGTCGAAGAACTTTCTCTTTTCTTCACCAAAAATCTCAATTTAAGACAATCCGTCAAGAGAGGAGGGGGGGAAGAATCATTAGAGTAGACATTTTTCAGCTCGTGGTCTATCACCAATCACGTCGGAACAACTCATGGTGTAGTCCGCATTCAATCTGTAATTATTTAGAACTGTGAAGGTCGCACAGGTTTTCGCTACTTTCCTCATTGTACGATACCGAATATCTGCTATCAGATTTGAGTGACAGTTGTTCTCATTAATACAAAACACTAATTGCGTGTAATATAACGACCCACAATAAGCTCGGTTGCAATATCTGTTGTCAAATTTGAGTGATGGGCTGTTATTATGTATATATTATGCACTTGTCAAACAACATACATTCCTCTCTCCTGGGAATGAAACGCCAAAACTCTTCTCGTGAGAAAAAAATGCTACTCTATGAACAAATTGTTGTACGAAAATTATTTGGCACGTGAAAATGAATGTATGTAATGATCGGATATATGTATGATCGGTATATTTTTGTATTGGATGTATGATCGGTATATATTTGTATTAGATATATGTATGATCGGATATATTTATCTGATTACAATAGAAAAAAAAAAAAAGGATAAAAAAAAAATCGAAAAAGAGGAAAAAAAGACTTAAAATGTTTGTACAGAGAAACAAGGAAAAATTTGCTAAGGTTTTGATGTTTATTACTGGATTTTCTTGTAACGGAAAACTTAAAATAAGGAAAGTGGGAAAAAAATGTCAAAATTACGATCTGCTATGAAAAAAGATCTGTGAAAAGCTAAAAAGCATGACACAACATAAAATTATTACTGAGTAAGAATCAAAGTAAAGATTTTGCCGCATAGATTTAAAAACGTAAACTTTTAAAATTAAGCTGCATTCAAATGAAAGTTATATATTTTGTATTACCGATAATTTCTCTTAATATAATGTTTTTTTTCTGTGAATGTATTCATTTTATTCACTATAAAAAGTGTTTTTTTAAAGTGCTTGATAAAATTAAAAAAAAATTATTTTTGAATTAAATATTCTGTGTAAACTGTAGCATTTTTTCTCACCGGAAGAGTGTTGGTATTTCATTTCCAGGAGAGAGGAATGTAAGTTATTTGACAAGTACATAATAACAACTCATCACTCAAGTTTGACAGCAGACAGCAGTGTTGTGGGAGTTATATTACATGCAATTATTTTTTGCACTAATGAGAACAACCTGTCATTCTCTGACAGCAGATATTCAGTGTCATGTATAATGAAACTCATGAAATTAGCGATTGTCTGTGTGACCTTCACAGGTTGAAATAATTACAGATTGACTATGGACAACACCATGAGCTGTTCCATCGTAATTGGGGATAGACCATGAGCTGAGAAATGTCTCCTCCAATGAGAAGTGACGGAAGCTGACCACTCCTCCCTCTTGACGGATTTTCTTAAAGAGAGGTTTTTGGAGAAGAAAGGAGAGAGTTATGCAACGAGTCGACAAAAAGTCTTTGTTTCTCTGAAGTGACTGAATAGGCCGGAGTTTCTGCCTGTTTTCAAAATGAACCTCTTGTAGTTTCGTCTATTCCGCTGTATGATGATGATAATTAAGGTCTGCAGTAGACCAGGCAATTAGTTTCGACGTAGATTCGAGAACTGTGAAAATCCCCGACCTTTTAGTGAACTGCATTTGTGATTTAATCGTGAATTCGTAATCAAAGTTAAATTTTTAATTTAATATTACTTTAATATATTATAATATTACTTCCTTTAATTATTTCAAATAAATTATGCAGAGACGAAAAAATAAATATAAATCTTCACATAATTATTTTTGACTCCACTAGATGGCACTCATGAGATCCCAAACGATAATTTTCTTATGAAAAACAAAAATAACGTAAACATATTTGTAATTCAAACAAATTGAATTCGTAATCAAAGTTAAATTTTTAATTTCCACAGTTTGTAAATATATATATATATAGTGCTTATAAATGAAAAAGTGTTCCCATGATCATGATCCTCTCCTTGAAGCCATTATAAGTCTAGTATTGGCCGAGACGTTACAATACCAACAAAAATAAAATTTTAAATAAGAAATAAAATTCTGACGTTATTATTTGGTTATCTAATTTATTTTATTAATTAAAAAAAGACTATTAATATTTTTCTATTTGAATGGAAAAAAATGTTATTTAAAAATTCTACATTTAAATTTTGCTTAAAATAATTCATCTACCACTTTAAATATATTGTATATTTTGCTGTATATATATAGCATGAAATGCTCGTTATTTTAACGATGTCTTTAATGTTATAGCCGGCATGCTCCCTGATGTTTGGGTTCTGGTAGCTTAAACGGATGGGAGTATAGGCCATAACCTTAAAGACTTGCTTTTGTCAAGGAAAGATAGGAATATTAAAAAAAAAAAAACTTTCTCAATAGTTTATAATTTTATTTCGCAAGACGAGTTTGAGTGACTTAAACGCTACAAAAATTTAATTACAAATAATCAAGATGTTTTGTTTTGTTTTGTAGAGATGTGCCACAAATTATTTTGTACTTTTATGTTGTACATTTTATTACTTAAATTCTGTGTTATTTTATAAAAATGCTTTTTAATTGTTTTTTAAATTCGGTGTTTTGTTTTTAATGTGAAAAAAAATTACACATTAAGTAAATTTTATTTATCAATGGAAAATGTAAGCGAAAATTTTTTTTTTTTCCATCTATGACGGATCAATCTAAACAGGTTATATATTATCAACCTAAAAAAAAAAAATTCCTATTTTCTGCTGTCTTAATATGTAAACATTAATTTCTGTTGACCTTTTCTTAACTAAATAACATATCTTTACAAAATATTTACATAACAATACGTCGACATTATAGCCAAATCACGAAATAGGGTCAGTTGGGAATTGGGAGTTGAGTATCCGTCGAGGTTATCGATTTGGTTTATCAAACTCATATATAAAAGTTTGGTTTATGAAATTCATATATAGAATAGTTTTTTAACTGTTGTATACAAGAGAGAATAACGTGAAACCCTTTTTTCAATTCTTTCTATTAGCTCACACTTTCCCTATATATATCTTGTTCAAATTTTTAGTCGTTCATAAAATACTTTTTATTCATCCACTCGAGTTCAAATACATTTTTTTTTTGAACTTGTGGTGGATGACACTGAATGATAATACAGTTTTTCAAATAATAATTCAGTAGTTAAATTTAATTAATTAATTTTAGGTTTTTTTATATTTAAGTTGCATATATCTACCAATAGATGGCGCCAGATAAACTTAAAAAATGAATGAAAATTATTTATAAAGTATAGATACTTTTTGCAATAGAGTGAAAAAAAGGAGGAATTGACTTAAATTTTTTTTTTTATATTACTTGTTTGGTTAGGATAGTGGAATTCTTCAAATACACAATATTATTTAGGATAGAGCTGGAACAAAACCATCATCATATCTAATTTTGTTACTGTGCAAATGAACACGAACTGGTCATATTTATTAAAGTTAACACAGAACAACAACAACAAAAAAAAAAAAAAAGGCAATGGCATGTTTTGCAAAGCCAATAAGTAATATTAAAGCAAAAATATGTTTAGATGAATAAAAAAACTATGCCTACCATTTTAAAACTAATTACTTTTTTATAAGAGAAAAAAAAATTGTTTATCGCTACACATCACTGGTGACGCTATTTTTGCATAGATTTAGATGCTATGCGTCTAGATCAGATATCAATGGATAGTTTGTTGTTGTTGTGGTATCCTGAGGTTAAGAGAGGGCAGTTTCTGTTTATTTCAATTAATATGATCTGTTTGAATCAATTGAAGGAAGAACGAAGCTTTTTGTTGTCCTTGATTATTGAAAGCACTGCCTTTGGTCTATGCCCATTGAATTGTTTTGCATTATTTTTTCCATAATAATATTAATATAAAAATTAAAAAAAAAAAAAAAAAGACGGAGAATAGGAACATATACGAATATATTCACAAGGGTAAATAGAAAATTTTAATTAAAACATTGAAAAGGAGGAACATTTTGTGCACACTTTGGGTTAATTAGACCTGGGACCTTCAGCTTAACGTGGATTCAGAACCACTAACAAACATCCATGCCACCGCCAGGATTCGAACCTGAAGTTTGTGGTACCAAAGTCCAGAGCGCAAGCCAATTGACCAGTAGGCCGCAAGAGAAGATCAGGGTGAGAAAAATATTTTCAAATAGAGTAAAGTCATAAATTTGAGGATCTATGAACAGAGTTACCAATGAAATGGATAGAGTCATAAAACTGTTTATTAAAGATGAATTGTCTAATACTGGGAAAGTCAAGAGAGTTTCTAATATTCTCATTTCTGAAGTACCAAGTTGAATTTGTATTCATTCGAAGAACTTTATATTCAAGTATTTGACTACTGAGCCCCAAACCTGACTTGCATATGTGATCGTGGGACGCATGTAATGTATGTAGATGAGTATTTTATTCTTGATAGAGAACTCGGATTTTCTACAAATGAGCGGGCAAAAAATACAAACAGAAGAATTAAAATTTATTCTTAGATTATTAATATGCATATTGTAAGTGAGGGATTTATAAAGAGTAACACCTATGTATTATAATTTGCAATTAATTTAAGAATATTTTTCTCACAATATAACTATATTAATTTAAGAATATATTTATATTATGTGAATTTTGTTACAAATATTTAAAAGTTACTTTGGTAACATAAACAAATAACATAGAATTGATAAAAGGTAGAAAGCACAAAGCATAAATTTTAAAAAATTAACTCACAGCTTTATAACTCACAACATTTATAAAATTGACAAATGATACAATGATACTAATAAATAGCTGATTTTCAATGAATTTACTTAATAACCAAGTTAATTAAATATACTAAATGAATAAAGACAGACATTAACTAAGGGAATACATAAATGTAAATAAATATCAATAAAAAACGCCCAAAGAGTACATTTGTTACAACGATAACTATTTTTTTTATTTTAAAATTTGCCCTAGGTGGCGCTGATGATAGGAATTAATTTTAGGCAAACTAATATTTATAATAATGATTTTCTATGTTGTTTTTAAATATTTTTACTATTTTTTTTTCTAACTGCATTAATTATTTAAATATCTTTTCTCTTTTAGCAATGTTTAATACTATATTTTATAGATGTAAACTGCGTCATGCACTTGGCAATATTCCTTAAAACGCATTCAACAATGGTTTCATATTTAATTGTACTCAGTTTTTGTTCTTCTATTTAGACATCTTCTTATTTCAGATATCAATATAGTTAAATTTAACGTTCTTTTCCGATATAAAATTTTTAAATAATATTCCAATTCCATTATTATTCCAAATTCCAAATCCAATTATTATTCCAATTCCAATTATTTCATATTCCAATTTTCTCAGATTTTATTCTCCTAATGAGATATCATGTTATTTCAGATATCAATAAACTCAAATGTAACTTTCTTTCCCGATATAAAAACTTTAAATATTATTGTTTTGATGATAATATAAATTTATTTGTTAATTATAAATATTACTTCCTATATTGCATTACAAATATTACTATATTAATATTTATAGCAATATAATTAATATATTATATAAATATAATATATTATAATATTACTTCCTTTAATTATTTCAAATAAATTATGGAGAGACGTAAAAATAAATATAAATCCTCTCATAATTATTTTTGACTCCACTAGATGGCACCCATGAGATCCCAAACGATAATTTTCTTATGAAAAACAAAAATCACGTAAAACAAATTCGTAATTCAAGCAAATTGAATTCGTAATCAAAGTTATATTTTTAATTTCCATAGTTTGTAAATATATATATATATAGTGCTTATAAATGAAAATTAAAGTGTTCCCATGATCCTGATCCTCTCGTTGAAGCCATTATAAGTCTAGTATTGGTCGAGACGTTACAATACCAACAAAAATAAAATTTTAAATAAGAAATAAAATTCAGACGTTATGATTTGGTTATCTAATTTATTTCATTAATTAAAAAAGGCTATTAATATTTTCTATTTGAATGGAAAAAAAAAAAATGTTATTTAAAAATTCTACATTTAAATTTGGCTTAAAATAATTCATCTAGCACTTTAAATTTATTATATATTTTGCTGTATATATATAGCATGAAATGCTTGTTATTTTAACAATGTCTTTAATGTTATAGCCGGCATGCTCCCTGATGTTTGGGTTCTGGTAGCTTAAACAGATGGGAGTATAGGCCATAACCTTAGAGACTTGCTTTTTGTTAAGGAAGGTAGGAATATTAAAAACTTTCTGAATAATTTATAATTTTATTTCGCAAGACGAGTTTGAGTGACTTAAACGCTACAAAAAATTTAATTACAAATAATCAAGATGTTTTGTTTTGTTTTGTAGAGATGTGCCACAAATTATTTTGTACTTTTATGTTGCACATTTTATTACTTAAATTCTGTGTTATTTTATAAAAATGCTTTTTAATTGTGATTTAAATTCGGTGTTTTTTTTTAATGTGAAAAAAAATTACACATTAAGTAAATTTTATTTATCAATCGAAAAGTAAGCGAAAATTTTTTTCCATCTATGACGGATCAATCTAAACAGGTTATATATTATCAACCTAAAAAATTCCTATTTTCTGCTGTCTTAATATGTAAACATTAATTTCTGTTGACCTTTTCTTAATTAAATAACATATCTTTACAAATTATTTACATAACAATACGTCGACATTATAGCCAAATCACGAAATAGGGTCTGTTGGGAATTGGAATTTGAGTATCCTTCGAGGTTATCGATTTGGTTTATCAAACTCATATATAAAAGTTTCGTTTATGAAATTCATATATAGAATAGTTTTTTAACTGTTGTATACAAGAGAATAACGATCAATTCTATCTATTTCAACTATCTATTTTCAATTTCTTTTCTATTAGATCACACTTTCCTTATATATATCTTGTTCAAATTTTTAGTCGTTAATAAAATGCTTTTTTATTCATCCACTCGGAGTTCAAAATACATTTTGAACTTGTAGTGGATGACACTGGATGTTAATACAGTTTTTCAAATAATAATTCAGTAGTTAAATTTAATTAATTAATTTTAGGTTTTTTTTTTATATTTAAAAGTTGCATATATCTACCAATAGATGGTGCCAGATAAACTTAAAAAAATGAATGAAAATTATTTATAAAGTATAGATACTTTTTGCAATAGAGTGAAAAAAAAGGAGGAATTGACTTAAATTTTTTTTTATATTACTTGTTTGGTTAGGATAGTGGAATTCTTCAAAATACACAATATTATTTAGATAGAGCTGGAACAAAACCATCATCATATCTAATTTTGTTACTGTGCAAATGAATACGAACTGGTCATATTTATTAAAAAAGTTAACACAGAACAACAACAAAAAAAAAAAAAAAAAGGCAATGGCATGTCTTGCAAAGCCAATAAGTAATATTAAAGCAAAAATATGTTTAGATGAATAAAAACTATGCCTACCACTTTAAAACTAATTAATTTTTTTATAAGAGAAAAAAAAATTGTTTATCGTTACACATCACTGGTGACGCTATTTTTGCAAAGATTTAGATGCTATGCGTCTAGATCAGATATCAATGGAGTGGTTGTTGTTGTTGTGGTATCCCTGAGGTTAGAGAGGGGGCAGTTTCTGTTTATTTCAATTAATATGATCTGTTTGAATCAATTGAAGGAAGAACGAAGCTTTTTTGTTGTCCTTGATTATTGAAAGCACTGCCTTTGGTCTATGCCCATTGAATTGTTATGCATTATTTTTCCATAATAATAAAAATTAATAAAAAAAAAAAAAAAGACGGAGAATAGGAACATATACGAATATATTCACAAGGGTAAATAGAAAATTATAATTAAAACATTGAAAAGGAAACATTTGTGCACACTTTGGGTTAATTAGACCGGGACCTACAGCTTAACGTGGATTCAGAACCACTAACAAACATCCATGCCACCGCCAGGATTCGAACCTGAAGTTTGTGGTACCAAAGTCCAGAGCGCAAGCCAATTGACCAGTAGGCCGCAAGAGAAGATCAGGGTGAGAAAAATATTTTCAAATAGAGTAAAGTCATAAATTTGGAGGGATCTATGAACAGAGTTACCAATGAAATGGATAGAGTCATAAAACTGTTTATTAAAGATGAATTGTCTAATACTGGGAAAGTCAAGAGAGTTTCTAATATTCTCATTTCTGAAGTACCAAGTTGAATTTGTATTCATTCGAAGAACTTTATATTCAAGTATTTGACTACTGAGCCCCAAACCTGACTTGCATATGTGATCGTGGGACGCATGTAATGTATGTAGATGAGTATTTTATTCTTGATAGAGAACTGGATTTTCTACAAATGAGCGGGCAAAAAAAAATACAAACAGAAGAATTAAAATTTATTCTTAGATTATTAATATGTATTGTGAGGGATTTATAAAGAGTAACACCTATAATTTGCAATTAATTTAAGAATATTTTTTCTCACAATATATATTATATTAATTTAAGAATATATTTATATTATGTGAATTTTACAAATATTTAAAAGTTACTTTGGTAACATAAACAAATAACATAGAATTGATAAAAGGTAGAAAGCACAAAGCATAAATTTTAAAAAAAATTAACTCACAGCTTTATAACTCACAACACTTATAAAATTGACAAATGATACAATGATACTAATTTGCTGATTTTCAATGAATTTACTTAATAACCAAGTTAATTAAATATACTAAATGAATAAAGACAGACATTAACTAAGGGAATACATAAATGTAAATATCAATAAAAAACGCCCAAAGAGTAAATTTTACAACGATAACTAGTTTTTTATTTTCAAATTTGCCCTAGGTGGCGCTGATGATAGGAATTAATTTTAGGCAAACTAATATTTATAATCATGATTTTCTATGTTGTTTTTAAATATTTTTACTATTTTTTTTCTAACTGCATTTATTATTTAAATATCTTTCTCTTTTAGCAATGTTTACTACTATATTTTTTATAGATGTAAACTGCGTCATGCACTTGGCAATATTCCTTAAAACGCATTCAACATTGGTTTCATATTAATTTTACTCAGTTTTTGTTCTTTTATTTAGACATCTTATTATTTCAGATATCAATATAGTTAAATTTAACGTTCTTTTCCGATATAAAAATTTTAAATAATATTCAATTCCAATTATTATTCCAAATTCCAAATCCAATTATTATTCCAATTATTTCATATTCCAATTTTCTCAGATTTTATTCTTCTAATCAGATATCAATAAACACAAATTTAACTTTCTTTCTTTCCCGATATAAAAACTTTAAATATTATTGTTTTGATGATAATATAAATTTATTTGTTAATTATAAATATTACTTACTGTATTGCATTACAAATATTACTATAATAATATTTATAGCAATATAATTAATATATTATATAAATATAATATATTATAATATTACTTCCTTTAATTATTTCAAATAAATTATGCAGAGTCGAAAAAATAAATATAAATCTTCACATAATTATTTTTGACTCCACTAGATGGCACTCATGAGATCCCAAACGATAATTTTCTTATGAAAAAAAAATCACGTAAACTCATCAACAAATACTTTTTATTTTTTTGCCTTTTAAAACATACATATCTCTGTCAATAAAAACTTTTGTTTATGCTTGCATGATATGTAAAAGAAATATTTGAATTTTGATAGCAAATTCGATACTACATAATAAGCAAAATAAAGGTTACTTATTTTAATTTTAAGAAATAACAAACGCTTTTTGGATTACATTATAATTATTAATAAAAATACTTTTAGTCATAATTATTCATTAAAAACGTAACAAAGGAGTATGAATCTTTTTTCAAACTGTTACTAATTAAGTTTCAAAGTGTTACAATGTATTTGTAGTTTCGTCACAACAACACTGATAATTTTTCATATTGAATACGGATTAGTAGCGTCATCTATTGTCTAAAAAATAATAATTTTTTGTTATTAATGTCTTCAATGCGATTGTAATTTATTATTATTTATAGAATTTTTTTTTTTTGCAAATTTAAATTATTCTAAATGAAAAAAAAAAAAAAAAATAAATAAGAAATCCATTGCAGAGCTACTTGTTACAAAAATCCTTGATTATAAAAATAATAAGCTCTTCGTTCGTCAGTACTCAGAACATTTCAGTTTATTTTATTAGATATTTTTTTGTATACATCAGAGGGTCTCATGCCCCACTTATGTATACCATGAAAAATAGGGTGTATACAATATGCATACACTTTAGATTTCAGGTATCCCTACAGTAAAATGCTCTATCTGACTTCGCATGGATGCAAGATGGTGCTTATCTATTTGATAGGTCTTCTGTCAATCGTTTCTTAAATCAGTGTCATGGCAGAATTATTTACCACCATTTCACATTTCGTGGCCGCCAAGGTCGCCAGATCTCACTCCAGTTCATTTCTGGTATTGCATGCATTTAATCCACAGACTGAATCTGATATCAGTTTAACAGATTCTTCTCACCATGGTACGTGCTTCAGTGCTATGATAGTGTTATGGTGGGTGATGAACGTCATGTGCAAAATTTGTAAAACACATTAAACTATTTTGCTTTCTGTTATTTCTCTGTCTTTATTGGTGGTTTTCAATTCTCTTCTTAGTGATTTTGTAACATTTCTAAATAAATTTTATTCTTCGATGTGCCTAAATTGTCGGTTGATTATACATGTATATACAAGCTTATAAACAAAAACTCTTGAGCCTCATTTCTCCTGAAAATCTTTTCGTAATTTAATATTGCCTTATAATCACACTCTCGAAGGGGCAGTTAATGCTACATTAGTGTAAAAAAATGGCTCACAGATATAAAAATATATTGGAAAATAAAGAAAAGAAAGTGTTCAATAAATTTTCTGAACTGTTTGCAAATTTTACAAATATAATAACAATAAGATTCTTAATATGTCTACGTAATGATAATTGTCACAAATATCAATTGTCCCTATTTATAATAGATAAGAGAATGGGAAAACTGTATCCTATAATATTTTGTCAGTATCATAAATTCATATTTGACGGACACATTAATGTGTGAATGTAATGCTGTAACTTCAAAAAAATTTTAAAGTTTCCTGATTAGTACGAAATTTGCAATCGTCGTTTCTTGAAGCATTAGCATTGGCATCATTCTATGTTTAACTCAATTAATTGAAAAATATAATAAATGGATACCAATATCTAAAATCTACATCTCCAACCCATAGCTTTGTGAAGACACATTTAGGTTCGACAGAGTAGTAGTGGTGTTATAACGCCGAACCTAAATGGGGCTTCATGCCATAACTTGAAGATGTGCACACAGAAACCTCTAGTATCACGTATGTATAGAACAAAATATCGAACTATTTAAATAGTGGTAAGAAACTATATTTCAGAATTCATCGGTCTTTTTTTTTGAATGTGACCGAAGTTACATATAACATAACGTTTCTTTCAAAGAACTGTTGAACTATCATTATCCGATTGCATTGTAAACCAATCATCTTTTATCTCATAAACAAAAACATATACAGATTAGAATCTTTGTGAGAAGAGCAAAAGCAAATTGGAAATCATTCCGGAATTTAATACTACACTATATTCACTCGCGCATAGACAATTAATGTTGCATTAGTGCAAAAATGTCTCACAGATACAAAAATTATATTGGAAAATAAAGAAAAAAAAAAAAAGGCTCAATACAATTTTCAGAATTATTCATAAATTCTACAGCTATAGTAACAGTAAGGTTCTTAATCTGTCGAAGTAGGGTTAATTGAAACGTAATCAATTGTCCATTTGTATCATAAGAAAAGAAAAGGAAAACTGTAATATATAATATTTGATAGTACCATAGATTCATATTTGAAGAACCCATTTAAGTGTGAATGTAATACTGTAATTACTAAAACAATTTTTAAAATTTTCTGATTAGTACAACATTCACAATCCCCTCATTTCTTGAAGTATTAGCATTGCCATCATTCTAGGTATATCTCAGTTAATTAAAAACCATAAAAAAAATAACTACTTACATCTAAAAACCTACATCCCCAACCCACAACTTTTTGTGAAGACCCTCTTAGGTTCGACAGAGGAGTAGTGGTGTTAGAATGCCGAACCTAATTGGGTCTTCACGCCATGACTTGAAGATGTACACACAGATACCTTTGGAATCTCGTATATATAGAACAAAATATCGAATTATTTAAATAGTGGTAAGAAACTATATTTCAGAATTTGTTGGTCTTGTTTTGAAAGTGACCGAAATTACATATTGCATCAAGTTCCTTTTAAAGAACTATTGAATTATTATTATTCGAACGCATTGTAAAAACAATATTCTTTTATCTCATAAATCAAAATATATATAAATTATTATCACTGTAAGAATTGCAGAACAAATTCTGTTTTCTGTGATGTGTAAAGAGATAAACATTTGACGATTAAGTGCTCAATCACTTTCCTGCATTTAATTATAAATCATCATTAGTTATTAAATAAAGATGATAAAGTAGTTAAACAATTATAATTGCCCAGGAAAAAGGTTTGCATTAAAAATATATTAAAAGAGTAATAATGTTAAACACCATAGGTCTCTGTCTAATATGGCTAAACCACACCACATCACTGTGTCTAGAGCTGAGTAACCTCTTTACAGTTTTGGGAATGATGTGGGAGAGAAGAAGTCTGATTGAGCTGTGTAACGATTACGGTCACGATAGACCGGGATCCTGAACTGAAACTGAACGATGAACGGTCATTGATGTGTGGATTAATTTGGTTTGTCGCTCTGCGGTCATCTTGTGCACGCGGGGGGCTAAACACACCAAGACCTACAGTTTAAAGGAGATTCCGAACCACTACAAACATCCATGCCACTGCCGGGATTCGAACGAAACTTGTGGTACCGACCACTAGCCACTTGGGTATCAGGCCCTTGTCTAACAGGCCTGCCGAGAGTTGAATGTCGGGGTGATAACCCCACCCCGTAAAAGAAAAAAAAAACTGTCTAGAAATCTGCCAGTAGACAGTCGGACTTGAACCAGTATGAAGCTGTTATGGCATTGATGACGATGATGAATGATGTCAAACACGTACAAATATCAAATGTTTCAAAAGTTTTTGAAATATTTTTATCTCTTATCTTTGTCTTTTGAAAATTTTATGCACAATTTTTGCCTTTTGATTCGTATATAAAGAACCAATTTAAAGTATAAATTTAATTCTGTAACTTTCAAAACAATTTTAAAGTTTCCTGATTAGTATTGCACTCAAAATTATCATTTCTTGAAGTATTAGCATTGGCATTCTATACATAACTCAGTTTATTAAAAACCATAAAAAATAGCCACCTACATCTAAAAACCTACATCTCCAACCCACAGCTTTATGAAGACCCTCTTAGGTTCGACAGTGGAGTAGTGGTGTTATGATGCCGAACCTAATTGGGTCTTCATGCCATGACTTGAAGACGTACACACAGATATCTCTGGAATCTTGTATATATACAGCAAAATATTGAATTATTTAAGTAGTGGTAAGAAACTTTTTCAGAATTTGATGGTCTTGTTTTCAATGTGATGAAAGCTACTTTTAAATTATTGTTGAATTATCATTATTCGAATGCATCGTAAAATAATTTTCTTTTATCTCATAAACACAAATATGTATAGATTATTATCTTTGTAAGAAGTGCTAAGTAAATTCTGTTTTCTGTAATGTGTACAGGGTTTAACATTTGACGATTAGATGCTCAATCACTTTTCTGCATTTAAAAATAAATCATCATTAATTACTAAATAAAAGATGATAAAGTAGTTAAATAATTATAATTGATCAGAAAAAAGGTTTGGGTTTTTAAAATTTTTTGAAAATATATTGAGTAATAATACCAGATACATGTGAAATAACAAATATTTCAAAAGCTTAAGTAAGTTTTTGAAATATTTTTATCTTTTATTTTTCTTTTTTGAAATTTTTGTACATAATTTTTCTATCGATTCTTTGAAATTGTTGGAGTACATTTGGATAACCGGGTTATCTCTATATCTTTGTACGACAGAATAGTTAAAAAAAAAAAGAATGAGATTTATGATGCATATTTAATATGTGCGTATGCTTTTTACTAATTTACTTCAAGAAATGTCCTTAATTTTATTTATTTGAATGAAAAAAAAAATTATTTAATAATTGGCAGTATTTTAAATTCTGCTTAAAATATTTCATATGCCATTTTAAATGGTCTATTTTTCTGAATATAACTGGTGGGTTGAAAAGTTCATAGGCTGACACATAGATGTCGCTGCTAGTATTAAATCCATATGATTTTGTTAGCCCCTAACCTTCAAAAAGACACACCTTAATTTCATAATCAAAATGCAAATAGTAAAAATAGTTTTAGTTTACTTAAATGGTTGGAGACATATGCTTTGATGTTATAACAGAAGCGGATGAACCAGTTCCTATGGGACAATAATAATTTCGAAAACCTGTCCATAATCACATATGTATTAAAATTAACAACCTGCATTTACATCACATATTCAAGAAGAACAATAGGAATTTAGAATTAGAAATTACAAAAATAAAGAAACTATACTAAAAGAGAAAACTGTTAAAATTGGTATAATTAAGGGCTTGTTTTTATGTTTCCATAAAAATAAAAGTTAATAAAAAGCTAAAAATTCTGGAAAAATTCTTGAATTCTTTCTCCTGAATAGTTTGGTTTGTAAAAATTAAGAATAAAGTTTAACTAGATGGCGCCACTAATCAGTGAAGTAATTGAAGGACGAAATGTAAAGAAATAGTCAGCATCAAAAAAAAAAAAAAAAAAAAAATACGATGGACATCGTAGAGAAAGGGAAATTAAAATTTAAATGACACAAAAAGAGTCTAATAGTCCCAAAATAGTAAATTATTAACATCAGTTATTCAGTTGTCCATAGAATCCACATGCTGTTTTTAGTTATAGAACGACTCGTAGGCAGTGTCGTATATGTCACGAAACCTTTTTCTGAAACTAGCAACTCTAGGATGGTAGATAGGGATGTTTTGAATACCTTCTTTACGAATTTAAAGGACATTTCTCGTGAAATGAACTTTGAATTTTTTTTTCCTAATGCAGCTGGCAAAACTTAGACAATTGTCTTGGATGCCTTAAGGCAGAGATGGGCAAACATTTTCGTTCGCGGGCCAAAATCGAAAAAAAGTTTGGTTGTTCCAAGATAAATTTTTCTAAAATTAAAAAAAAAAAAAAAAAAAAATATACAAGTATTACAATTTAAATATGTTAATGAGATGAATGAAATTGTGGTTTCATTTTTAAAAGTTCCTTATATTGCGGTTCGAAGTGAAATGTACTGATTCTAAGGAACGAGGCTAAATGCTCATCTGACAGTCTACTTCTGAAATAATTCTTAAGGTTCATAGTTGAAAACACTTTATTCACAAATATAAGATGAAGCAAACATAGCACTGATTTACTGGGCATGAGATATTAAATTTGGGAAACTTACCTTTGATAATGATTTGTAAAATTCTAACTTTGGCATATTTGGAAACAACTACTTGAAATGATTGTTAGATTGCAACTCAATTAGTTCAACCGGTAAATCTGACCCTCACTACATCAAAATTTACGTTGAAAGGCATGGCAAAAATATACAATTCTGTTTGAATGACACTGAAATCTTGAAATCTGCTTTCGAACTCAAAATGCAGTTTTTTTTAAGCTATCTTCATAATTTTAAGCTTCACTTCATTTACTGAGAGTATTGAATTTAACCACGGAAATGAGATAAAAATAATAATATTAAAAATTATAATTTTTTTATAAAAAAAAATATTTAATCAAAGTAAAAAAAAAGAGATGGATGTATAATATATAAATATATATTTTTTTAATTTGCCTCGGTCCGGCAAATTAAAAATTCCGTAGTTTACCCTCCCTGCCTTAAGGCAAGCGCCGCACCGAATTTACTCACTTAGCACTACACAGGAGGTGCGTGTAGCTTGGAGATAAGCTACGGACTCGAGTAACAATGGCCCCGCAACGCTCTACGATCATGTTAGACCGGGACCTACGGTTTAATGTAGATTCCAAACCACTACAAACATCCAAAGCACCGCCGGGATTCGAACCCGAAATTTGTGTTACCGAGTGCCAGAGCGTTAGTCAATCGGTCATTTATGCCCTTTTTATGAAAATTGTCATAAATTTTTTTTGTTATAGTTCTAAAGGATAAATGCAAATGGAATGAATTTTATGCTTCATTTTCAAAATAAAATATTAATTTTTGATGAAAACTAAATATATAAAAAAATATTTTGTGATTTTTAAAGTTACCACTTTAAAAATATTAACTCAATTTTGTGTTATATATAAGACGTAAGTAGAATGACAATGTGTACAACTTCGACTTGTAGCTTACCGTCGCAATAAAATGAAATCGCATTATATTTGAAAATCGCATCTTTGTTAAAAAGCTACCGGTTGAAGTTGTATTTTTGATCATTTTTACGCAAAATTGATTCTTTTTTTTCAATTCCTACTATTAGTTCACACTCTCCCTATATATATTTATATATCTTGTTCAAATTTTCAATCGGTTTCCTTTTTAGTCTTTACCGCTTTCTTTCCCCAGCAATGCTCTTTCATCTTTCCATGGACAATCCAAGATAGAAGCTAACGGCTGTTGCGCAGTCACGGAGCTTCAACAAAACTCAAATCATCATTCAATCGTTAATAAAATACTTTTTTTATTCATCCACTCAAGTTCAAATACATGTTTTTTAAACTTGTAGTGGATGACACTTTTTGGTGTTAATACAGTTTTTCAAATATTAATTAATTCATTAAATTTAAGTAATTAATTTTAGTTTTTTTATAATACTCGTTTAGATTTAAGTTGAATGTATCTACCAATAGATGGCACCAGATGTTAGAGGAAAATTTCAACTTGAAATGAAAACCTTTCTTTTTCATTCATTCTATTCCTACTGTTAGTTCTCATTCTCCTTATATATATTTATATATCTTGTTCAAATTTTCAATCGTTTATAAAATACTTTTATTCATCCATTCAAGTTCAAATGTATTTTTTTAAACTTGTAGTGGATGACACTTGATGCTAATACAGATTCTTCAAATATTAATTCATTAATTAATTTTAATTTTATATTTGAGAAAAAAATTTTCTCTTATATAAGATATTTAGCAGGATATAAATTTAGAATAAATACCGTGTGGCAAAGCCTGTAGATCGATAGAAAAATTTATTTTTCAGATTCTTTTTTTCATTCTGGGTTCCAGTCTGAGTCAAGGAGGGAACAAAATGGAAAATGAAACATGTGAACAAATTAGTGAGAGAGATGGAAAGTGTGGGTGAGAGAGAGAAATTTTTCTACCTTAAAAAATGAATGAAAATTATTTATAAAGGACTTTCGGCAATATAATGAAAAAAAAAAAAAAATAGGAATTGACTTTAAAAATTTTTTTTTTTTTTATATTATTATAAATTATTTCGAAATTCATTGTGAAGTCTTTATCAATTTACCTAGCAAAATAACAAAATTCTGCATGCCAACTTGGACAGAATAAAATTCAGAATGATTTTGAAAAAATAACACTGAATGAGTACCAATAATATTTACTACTTAAATATTGAAATTTTGATATTAACTATAAAGTTTCCAAGTAAACAAAGTTGATTAAAAGAAGATATGGACATAATTAAAAAAATATAAAAGGAAAATTTATTAGATTGAAATATGGTTTGAATCACAACCGTTCTTTATATAAGAAACTTTGGCGAATAAAAATCTAGAAAAGCTGTACTTGTTAGTGTTACCATCTTTTAAAATTATAGCAATATAAACAATATTATAAATAAATAATAAAACTTCTTGTCTGGCTTGGAAAGAAGCCTGTGTATGACCTACTGTACATTGAGGGTGCAACTGTTCTTCTGGAAGACGGCGCATCCTGACACGGCCATCGGCGTGATGAATGACAAACCGTGATTCATCTGACCAGGCAACTATCTCCCACTGATCCATGGACCAGTTACGATGTTCTCGGGCCCAGCGCAGGCGCAGTTGGCTATGACGTTTGGTCAGCAAAGGCACACGAGTGGGACGTTTGCCGCGTAGCCCCATATCCAACAGTGTCCGCTGAACAGTGTGCTTCGATACTATAAAGTTTCCAAGTAAACAAAGCTAGTTAAAAGTAGATATGGAAAAAATAAAAAGGGAAAATTTATTAGATTGAAATATGGCTTGAATCATAACCATTCTTAATATAAAAAACTTTGGCAGATGAAAAGCTCTAATAGTTAGTGTTACCATCTTTAAAAATTATAACAATATAAGCAATACTATAAATAAATAATAAAACTTCTTGTTTCGCTTGGAAAGAAAGTTGCTCAACTTTAAATAGACAACTGAAATCTGCTCGTCAAATTTCAACTTATCATGTGTGAACACGATAAGTTGCATATACGCAACCCGACCGTCGACTGGACATCTACTGCTTGCTATGCTACATTGGATATGCATCATCATCACATTCCCAGTCAATTTGTGTGGCAAAATTCCGTGGATCGGGCCCACACTCTAACCTTGGATCGTCTTCTGGTGGATCGGCCGTACAAAGTCTTGTTTTTCCCAGGGGACTTGAACGTATAGAGTAGGGGTGGAAAAATTTTTCGGTCGCGAGCCAAAAATTGAAAAATAAAGTTTGGCGAGCCAAGATAATTTTTCTAAAATTTTGAAAACAATATACAAGTAGTACAATTTATATATGTTAATGAGATGAATGAAATTGCGATTTCATTTTTAAAAGTTCCTTTTTATAGATGAAAACTGCCTCATGTAGTTGGTCCTGTTTAATAAAATGCATTTAACGTTGATTTCATAATCTATTTTATTTAGTTTTTACTGTTATAGGGAAGTATCCTGCTATTTCAGATATCAATGCAGTCAAATTTAATGTTCTTTTCCGATATAAAGATATTAAATATTTTTTTTTTGATGATAATATGCAATTATTTGTTAGTACATAATTATTTGAAGTAAATTATACAGAGAGGAAAAAAAAAAAAAAAAAGAAACTTCACATAATTATTTTTAAACCCACTAGATGGCGCTTTTGAGATCCCGAATTGAAAATGTTATAAAAAACGATAATTACATAAACAAATACCTTTCATTATTTTCAATTTAAACATACATATCTCTATCATTGAAGAACTTAATTATGTTGAGTATGATATTTAAAAGAAAGATTTCGATTTTAAAAACAAATTTAAATTGCATGATTAACAAAGAAAAGATTATTTTTTAAATTTAGTAAATAAAGTAAAAATTTCTTGTAAAAATTTATTATTCATTAAAAACGTAATAAATGATTAGAAATATTTTTTAAAGCGTTAATAATTTAATTTCAAAGTATTAATCACAGTCTACTTGTAGTTTCGTGACAGCCTACTGATAATTCATCTTATTGAAGATGATTACAGCGCCATCTATTGGGAAAGATAAAGTAAGCTTTTTATTAATGTTGTCTTTTTAAGGTAACAGTCATAGATTGTTATTACTATTGTTTTTTTGAAAACAATTAAATTATTTTAACTGAAAAACAACCCATTGAGAGTTATTTGTTACAAAATCCTTGAACTTTTAAAAATAATTATTTAGAAGTGTAAACAGGACCAGATTTAGATGAAAAGAGGCCCTAGGCTATTCCAGTTATGAGGCCTTTTCACCTCCCATTTTTAAGTTTATAAATTACTTATTATTTTTTTTTTATTATTCATATGTGTAGAATTTCTCTTTTTTTTTTTTTGATTCAGTGTTTTAGTGTTTACTGTTTTTAGAATAGTGTAATTCTAGGCCCAAGGCTGAAGCCTAGTTAGCCTAAAGAAACAATTTTCCCGGATTTTTGTATCAATTTCCCTTTGATTTCTGATAGTATTCTTAAACCCATATTTAAGGAATCGATTTATATGTGAATGTAATGCTGTAACTTTTAAAACAATTATAAAGCTTCCAGAATAGTAGGACATTCAGAGTCCTCATTTCTTGAAGTAATAACATTGGCATCATTTAATGTATCGAAAACCATAACAAACGACTGACGAATAGAACTGGATTCGAAAGTTCACCTGTTGTTCAAATATTTAAAAACGAAAGCGGGTACTTTTTACAATTTTTACATTTAAAAATATTCTTAAAGCACTATAAAAATTTAAAAAAAAACAGCTCAAAAATTTTCAAAGAATGCAAAACTACACCTCCAACCCACAGCTCTGCGAAGACCCTTTCAGGTTCGACAAAGGAGTAGCAGTGTTATAATACCGAACCTAATTGGGTCTTCACACCATGACTTGAAGATGTACACACAGATACCTTTGGAATCTCGTATATATATAACAAAATATCGAAATTATTTAAATAGTGGTAAGAAACTATATTTCAGAATTTGTTGGTCTTGTTTTCAATGTGACCGAAATATTGCATCCCACATATTTTAAAGAACTGTTGAATTATAATTATTCGATTACATTTTAATTCAATCTTATTTTTTTCTCATAAATATAAATATATACAAATTAGTATCGGCACCATATTATATAATATTCTGACAGACTCACTCCAGCCAGCTGTGGAGAATATGGTGGTGCGATTAGAGCACATTGTTCATCATTAAAGGGGACATATTGAGCTATCCTCAGGGCCGGATTTTCCTATTGGTTAACTAGGCTTCAGCCTAGGGCCTCAAGATCAAGAGGGGCCTACATTCAAATCGTTAGCAAAATTAGAATTACATTATTCTAAAAACAGTAAATACTAAAACACCGAATCAAAAATAAGGAGGAATTCTACACACATATGATTAATAAACAAACATAGAAATGTATTGGTTAAGATCAACGCGTTCGGCTCATTGGGTCTGTTCGTTTGTATGTACTAAATTGTACCAAAGTATAGTTCATACATTCACTGATTGCTGTGTCAAATATTGACATGCTTTATGCTACTAAGCTCTGGTTTTTTCTTGCATAAATAAAGTGCAGATTGATGTAGATTGGAACAGACAAACGAACAGATCTATTGATATTATTATGAAATAAATTTATCTGAATTGAATTTGCTTCAATATTCAATATATTGAATATATTTAACTTAATTTGAAAGAAAATAGGATAATTTTTATTACATATTTTGTTTTCGTAGTCAAAGATTTTTATTATTTGAATTTTGTTTCTTTGTAAATGTTGTGTGTTATGTTTGATGAGTTATTGTTACAAGTACTATATAGGGTGCCGAGAATAAATGTCCAAATAAGTGTTCTCTTTTTTTTTTTTATTTATTATCCGTGCCACATTTTTTTATAAAGATTAGTGCCCATCACAACATGTTTCATTTAACATATTGATATATATCACAGTAATGATGTATTTTATTATCTCTCATATAATTTACAAACTTAAAAATGAAATAGCCTAGGACCTCTTTTCATCTAAATCCAGCCTTGGCTGTTCTAATGCTACTTTTTTATATTATATAAAATTTATAAAGCATTTTAAAAATTGTGTGTTACAGCGCCACCTATCAATGAATTTTGGAACTATTCGAAAAAATTCCAATTTTTGGAACATTTATTAATTTGTTATACCCAAAAACGGAATATCTACAATCATTTGTTGAAATATATACACATTGGAGATATCTCTTATCTTCATTATAGATTAGATAATTTTAAATTATTCGTCTTAGAGTGTAGAATTAAGATAAAATGGCTTACCAGTTGCTATGGGTTACAATGCTTAAATGTTTATCACTGATATATATTTTTGAGCGAAGATAAAATTGTAAAAGCATGGTTAGAAGCCAACAGAGTATTTAAAAATAAAATAAAATCAAGCATAATATTTTTTTTTTGTAGCAATTAATTTTCTTTTTATTACTAACATTTATTTCTTTTTAAGCTCTTTGGACAACAACATTAAAAAACGGACACCAATAATATTTACATTTTAAATATTAAAATTTTGATATCAACTACAATAACTCAAGTAAACAAAGCTAATTAAAAGAACATAAAGAAATAATTTAAAAATACAACAAAAAATTTGCTGGATTGGCGCCGTAATTTGGCGCCGATATTTGGTTTCCCCGCCAAATGTTTGGAAAATATCTAGAAAATCACCAATAGGTAGCGCTATCATTTTTTTAAATTATGGTAGCATACGAAAAAAAATATAAATGCGTTTTTAAACGATAAATGTAGATTGAAGGAACCTTATGATTACTTTTAAAAATAAAATAATAAATTTTTTAACAAGACAAAATCTATATACATGCATTTTATGTTTTTTTTAAATACCACTTTTAAAAATAATGTCATTATTTTGTAATATATATATGATGTAAGTAGAAAGTTTGTATGTACAACTTCGACTCATAGCTTACCGCCTCAATAACATCGAGAGCGTTTTCCAAAGCTATTAGTTGAAGATGTAGTTTTGCTAATTTTTAGGCGAAATTAATTCATTAATTTTAAAATTTTTTACTATTAATTACTCATTACGAAATTTTTATTAATTTACCTAGCCAAGCAACAAGACTACACCTGGCAACTTAAGTAGAATGAAATTCCAAAAATTTGTTGAAACAGACTATTGAAGTGAACATTTGATTTTGTTATTATTAACATAGTTTTGATGGAAACATTAATTTTATGAAAATAGTTATACTCCGCATCCGTAGCTTATCTTCAAGCTACACGCGCCCCCTGGGTTGTGCTAAGCGAGTAACGTCGGTGCAGCCCTTGCTTATGGCATAAAAGATCACTGTCAGGTTTCGTGTTCGAATCCCGGTGGTGCCATGGAAATTTGTAATGGTTCGGAATCCACTTTAAACCGTAGGGCCAGGTCTAACATGATCGTAGTGTTGCCTGTATATTGTTACTCCGCGCCAGTAGCTTATCTTAAAGCTACACGCGCCCCTGGGTTGTTCTAAGTGAGTAACGTCGGTGCAGCCCTTGCTTATGGCATAAAAATCCCGGTCTAAGTGTTAATAGGTTTCAGGTTCGAGTCCCGGTGGTGCCATGAATGTTTGTAGTACTGGCGGAATCCATTTTAAACCGTAGGTCGCTGTCTAATAGGATCGTAATGTTGCGTGGATATTGTTACTCCGCGTCCATAGCTTGTCTTCAAGCATCAAAGACAACTGTCTAAGTTGGGTATAACAAACTGTCTGACAGTTGTCTTTGTCACCTCAAGGTTTCAAAGACAATTGTCTAAGTGTTTGCCAGCAGCATTAGAAAAAAATGAAAATAGTTATGTACATTACATATATAACAGTTTCTTAATAACGACGTACAGCGCCGTTTTATTGCTATCAGTTAAAGCAGTTTTATTTTCGTATTTGAGCGGAGATAAAATTGTAAAAGCATGGTTAGAAGCCAACAGAGTATTTAAAAATAAAATAAAATCAAGCATAATATTTTTTTTTTGTAGCAATTAATTTTCTTTTTTTATTACTAACAGTTATTTCTTTTAAGCTCTTTGGACAACAACATTAAAAAACGGACACCAATAATATTTACATTTTAAATATTAAAATTTTGATATCAACTACAATAACTCAAGTAAACAAAGCTAATTAAAAGAACATAAAGAAATAATTTAAAAATACAACAAAAAATTTGCTGGATTGGCGCCGTAATTTGGCGCCGATATTTGGTTTCCCCGCCAAATGTTTGGAAAATATCTAGAAAATCACCAATAGGTAGCGCTATCATTTTTTTTTAAATTATGGTAGCATACGAAAAAAATATAAATGCGTTTTTAAACGATAAATGTAGATTGAAGGAACCTTATGATTACTTTTAAAAATAAAATAATAAATTTTTTAACAAGACAAAATCTATATACATGCATTTTATGTTTTTTTAAATACCACTTTTAAAATAATGTCATTATTTTGTAATATATATATGATGTAAGTAGAAAGTTTGTATGTACAACTTCGACTCATAGCTTACCGCCTCAATTACATCGAGAGCGTCTTCCAAAGCTATTGGTTGAAGATGTAGTTTTGCTAATTTTTAGGCGAAATTAATTCATTAATTTTAAAATTTTTTACTATTAATTACTCAATACGAAATTTTTATTAATATACCTAGCCAAGCAACAAGATTACACCTGGCAACTTAAGTAGAATGAAATTCCAAAAATTTGTTGAAACAGACTATTGAAGTGAACATTTGATTTTGTTATTATTAGCATAGTTTTGATTTGATGGAAACATTAATTTTATGAAAATAGTTAGCCCCCTTGCTTATGGCATCCGTCAGCTTATCTTTGTAAGAATCCACTTTAAACAGGTCCGCCATGATCTGGGTTGTGCTAAGTGCCAGTAGTAACGTCGGTGCAGCCCTTGCTTATGGCATAAAAATCCCGGTCTAAGTGTTAATAGGTTTCAGGTTCGAGTCCCGGTGGTGCCATGAATGTTTGTAGTGCTGCGGAATCCATTTTAAACCGTAGGTCGCGGTCTAATAGGATCGTAATGTTGCGTGGATATTGTTACTCCGCGTCCATAGCTTGTCTTCAAGCATCAAAGACAACTGTCTAAGTTGGGTATAACAAACTGTTTAAGTTGTCTGACAGTTGTGTTTGTCACCTCAAGGTTTCAAAGACAATTGTCTAAGTGTTTGCCAGCAGCATTAGAAAAAAATGAAAATAGTTATGTACATTACATATATAACAGTTTCTTAATAACGACGT
The DNA here is from genome assembly GCA_021605095.1 of Caerostris extrusa. Classification (NCBI taxonomy): domain Eukaryota; kingdom Metazoa; phylum Arthropoda; class Arachnida; order Araneae; family Araneidae; genus Caerostris; species Caerostris extrusa. The sequence goes on from BPLR01017344.1 coordinate 61,249, forward strand.
ACAGAGCCGTTTTATTGCTGTCAGTTAAAGCAGTTTTATTTTCGTATTTTATATAGAGTATACAATTTTAATTTAAAATTAAGTGAAATAATAATATATGGTGTTTCAGCAATGATACGAATATATTTTATAGAAGAAAACTATCTCATACAGTCAGTCATATTCAATAAAATAATATTAATAGGATGTTCAACGAAATATATTAAAATTGTTCTTGTATTCTATTTTTCTTAGTTTTTATTTTTATATTGAAATATCCTGTTATTTCAGATACATATAATTGTCAAATTTAATATTCTTTCCCGATATAACAACTTTGAATATTATATTTATGATGATAATACAAATTTACTTGCTAGTATTTCCTCTAATTATTTCTTGTAAATTAGGCAAAGAGAATAGAGAAATAATAAAAAAAAAAAAACTGCATAACTATTGTTGAAACCACTAGATGGCGCTAATGATAACCAAAACTGACAATGTTCTTGTAGAAGACTATAATTAAGTGAACTCATAAACAAATGCTTTTCATTTTTTTCCCTTTAAATAAATGTATCTCTGTCAATGAAGAAGTTGATTATGCTGAGTATGATATTTAAAAGAAAGATTTCAATTTCATAAAAAAAAAAAAAAAAAAAAAAAAAATCTAAACTATGTGATAATATAGAACTGTATGATAAGCAATTATTTTAAATTTAGTAAATAAAATACTATTTTTAAATTACATTATAATTATTATTATTAAAATTTTTTTAACATACTTATTATTCATTAAAATGCAACAAGTGATTAGAAATATTTTAAACTGTTGATAAATTTAGTTTCAAAATATTAGTTGCTGTCTACTTGTAGTTTCGTTCTAATGTCACTGATAATTCATCATTTGAAGATGGAATAGTAGCGTCATCTATCGGCAAAAAAATACTAAACTTTTGCAATATATACTAATATCTTCATGTTAATTGTAATTTATTGTTTTTTGCTGACTTTTTTTTTGCAAATTTAAATTATTTTAAATGAAAAAATTAAATCCACTGAGAGCTACTTGTTACAAAATGCCTGAACTATAAAAATAATAATTATTAATGTCTTATAATATTATTAATATTTTCAAGGTAGTTAACTTATTAATTTTTGGTTGATTTTGTTGCAAATTTAAATTATTCCAACTGAAAAAAATTAAATCCATTGGAGATCTACTTGCTACAAAATCCTTGAGCTATAAAAATATTAAGCTTATCGTTCTTCAGTATTCAGAACATTTAATTTTTTGTCATTACATAGTTCTTTTGTATAACATCTGTTGGTCTCATGCTCCATTTATGTATACCATGAAAATGGGGTGGATACATCATGCACACTCTTTAGATTTCATGTATACCTACAATGAAATCCTTTGTCTGATGTCGTGTAGATGCAAGATGGCATTTCCCATTTTTTAGGTCTTTTGCTAAACGTTTCTTAAAACAGTTTCATGACAGAATTATTTACCGTCATTTCCGTTTCCGTGGCTGCCGAGGACGCCAGATCTTACTCCAGTGTGTTTCTGACATTGTATGTATTCAATCCACAAACTGAATCTGATGCCAGTTCCACAGATTCCTCTTACCATGGTACGTGCTTCCTTTAATCCGCAAACTGCATCTGATTTGAAAGATGTCACCTGATGTTAGTTCAATGTGAAATGCTTATACACAGTGTTTCATCGAGCCTCTCCGTTTTTGAAATCAGTGATTGCAAGGGATGATGTCAGCAATAACAAACAGTGTAATTCAAAAGTCTTTACATACACGAATCTATTAATGACTTTTTTAAAAAAATGGAAGGGGATTCTTATAATTAAGCGAACGTGTTTAGCTTTATGCTTCACAATATGGAATTAGAGAGCAAATATTCAAAGTACGAATCGTAATCATGTGTGCATGTGGTGACATTGACAGAAACCATTGCAGACAGCATTGGATTTGGACCTTTTAAAATGGAATTAGAATAAATACTCAAAGTATGAAAGTTTTATTGTAGCCTAGAAAGTAGGTAGGTAGTATTGTAGCCTAGTAGACTTTTTTAAAAATGGAAGGGGATACTTATAATTAAGCGAACGTGTTTAGCTTTATGCTTCACATTATGGAATTAGAGAGCAAATATTCAAAGTGCGAAACGTAGTCGTGTGTGCATGTGGTGACATTGACAGAAAACCATAGCAGACAGCACTGGATTTGGACCTTTTAAAAAAATGAAAGGAGATACTTACAGTTAAGGGAACGTGTTTCACTGTATGTATTATAATATGGAATTAGAATAAATACTGAAAGTAAAAAAACGCTTTTATTGTAGCCTAGAAAGTAGGTAGGTAGTATTGTAGCCTAGTAGACTTTTTAAAAAAGGGAAGGGGATACTTATAATTAAGCGAACGTGTTTAGCTTTATGCTTCACAATATGGAATTAGAGAGCAAATATTCAAAGTACGAATCGTAGTCATGTGTGCATGTGGTGACATTGACAGAAAATCATAGCAGACAGCACTGGATTTGGACCTTTTAAAAATGAAAGGAGATACTTATAGTTAAGGGAACGTGTTTCACTGTATGTATTATAATATGGAATTAGAATAAATACTCAAAGTAAAAAACGCTTTTATTGTAGCCTAGAAAGTAGGTAGGTAGTATTGTAGCCTAGTAGACTTTTAAAAAATGGAAGGGGATACTTATAATTAAGCGAACGTGTTTAGCTTTATGCTTCACATTATGGAATTAGAGAGCAAATATTCAAAGTACGAATCGTAGTCATGTGTGCATGTGGTGACATTGACAGAAAACCATAGCAGACAGCACTGGATTTGGACCTTTTAAAAAAATGAAAGGAGATACTTATAGTTAAGTGAACGTGTTTCACTGTATGTATTATAATATGGAATTAGAATAAATACTCAAAGTATGAAACGTGGTTATTGTAGCCTAGGAAGTAGGTAGGTAGAATTGTAGACTAGTAGACTACATCATTGTATAAATTAATGTGGTTATTGTACAAATTAATGTGGTGATATTGGCAGAAAATCATTGCAAGCAAAACCAGATTTAGACATGATGATGCCGTAAGCGTTTTGAGATATAGAGGCCTTTTAAAGCCCAGATATTCTATGTTGGTGGCAAATATGTTTTTCGGATACCGATTACCGATAGGTAAGAAGTATATTGATAGTATTGTGTTTGTCCTACGCACGTCTGTGGTTGTTCATCCATACGACGTCGAGTCTCCCAGTAGCTGGAAATTATATCATCAGGCACATCGATAAAATTAGTGCAGTTCCGCAGGCGATCGAAGTCCATATTGGCGTTCCGACATAATCGGCAGATCCCATCCGAAGCCAAACCAATATGCATTGGGGCATTTGAAGAAGGTACTGAACAGTACTGAATATTTATGAGTTGATGGTTAAAAAAATATATATTACGTTATCAATTCCAAAAAGTTTATTGAATCTAAACAACAGTCAATTGTTGCTCTAAAAACAAGATTCAAGGAAGGGCAGTACATGGAATACGTATAACATACTTATTAACCTTCAATATTTTTCTTAGATTCAACTGTACTTTACAGACATTTTGAGATTATCATATGACTGGCATTAACTAAAAATCGATTTCGCACTCTTTGCAAGGTTGTTGTGCATTATATTAGCCATACTTAGTATGGGTACCGTGTCTAGGAATGTTAGAAAAATTGAAACATGTTGTTGTTGTTTCTTATCCCACTTGGCTGGCCAAGCCCACGAGCCCATTCGTACTCATGATTGAAGGGGAAGGAAGCAGCTTTTGTTTGTGATGGAGCACCCGTAGGTAGAAGTCTGACTTTGGCTCCATGTGACGCTCTTACAGTCATGGGAGACAAGGACCTACGGCTTAAAGTGGATTTCGAACCACTACAAACATCCATGGCACCGTCGGGACGCGAACCCGAAACCTGTGGTACCGAGCGCCAAAGCGTTAGACACTCGGCCATTCAGGTCCCAAATTTGTGAATGCCAATAGCACGCGGTGTTCCCAGGTGGTCACCCACCCAAACCGCGCCCAATTGACTTCGGTGATCTAACGAGAACCGGTATATTCAACATGGTATGGCCGTTGGTAAATTGGTTGGTATGGTTGGTTGGTAATTGAAACATACTTCACAATAACAGTGAACTGATCAGTATTGTAACATTTTTCCCACGAGAAGAGATATAGTATTTTTGTTTCCAAGGGAAAGACATGCATATTCTTTAGCGAGTACATTATAAGAACCTATCACTCAAAGTTAACAGCCGACAAAGCAGAGTTGTGGGTAGTTATATTACATTACAATTAGTGTTTTGTACTAATGAGAACAACCTGTCACTCAAATTTGATAGCAGATATTAAGTGTTATGTTTAATGAGATGATAAATTTAATATAGTTTAAATTGTAAAAATAATAATTTTACCATATAAAGATTATTGTAATTTTCATCTTTATTATAAATCACTTAGAAATGGTTGATCTTTGAAAACTGCAAGTTGCATCTGAAACTGCAATAAAATATCAAGAGGATTTATGATGGGAAAAATTAAAGCAAAATATGAGAATTAGAGCTATAAACTTTAAAAAGCTAAATTATATCTAGAGTTTGTAGGGAAATATATTCTTGATAACGTATTAGAAAATTACCAGAACATATGGATACAATCTTTCAGTTGTGGAAGGAAATTCTTTTTAAAAAGGAAAACAATAAAATTAAGTTTGGCAATTCAAAACGTCCAAGATTTATTCGATTACGGTTAATGAGATAATAACAGATGAACTGAATTTCATTATGTTTGAGTTTATTGCTACAACTATAAAAGGGTGAAAGCTATATATAAAGAATTGGATTTGGAAAACTTATTGCTCACTGTTAAACATATAATACATCTAATGAAGTTTATGATAAGGGAAGTTTATTGAATCTGGAAGAGAAATTTTTTACTTAAGACATTCTACATTCATTTTCTATATACATATTTCAGAAGTAAATCGTCTACAAGATCACAATCATCTGTTAAAAATTGGAATTCATTTTGGTTACAAATCTTTATGATTATAACCCCCATAATCAAGCAACCCCAAATAATCTCCTATAATTATTATAATATTATCTAGAGTTTATTTAAACTCATCTTTATTATATGAACTTAAATATTATAGTTTTTTGTTGTCGTATTCCTGAAGAGTACAAGAAAACCAAATATTGTGGTGCTCCTCAATAATATTGATTGCCAGCTCGAAGTATAAATCCTCTTACGAGGAAAGGTCCAGACAATGCATGGCGGCAGTAACAGTTGGGCAATCAAAGACATGATGAGGAGTAAGCTCGACATCAGAGCAGTTGCCACATTTTTTTGGTATTTTTTAACGCCATCAGCAGGGAAATTTTCATATTTTTATGGTGCCTCACCCTTAACCTTGTGAGAGTTGTAGCTGGTTTTGACTACATTTAGTTATGTAATTTGATATCTAGTTTTTGACCTTAGAAGGAATCATAAGTTTAGATTTTGCCAAGACATTTGCATCTGCAAGGGAGGTAGAAATGACAATTTTGATGCAGACTCTGGCATTTTACGCTAAAGAATCTGCAATTTCATTAAATTCCAAATCCACATAAGCAGTGATCCAACTTAAATATTATTGAGTTATATAAAAAATAAGTATATTATTTTAAATTAACTAAGTTAAGTAAAGAGTTAAAAAAGAGTAAATACTTTAACACATTGAAATTTTGTTGAATAATACTTAACGTATGAAATGAGAAAGTTTTAGTTAAATAATATCAAGCTAGCTAATTATAAAATTTTTTGTAATTTGTACTTTTGTTATGCAATCTTAATATCTGTTATTTTATTGAGTTTATTCAAACTCTTCTTTTTTTTTCTCTGAACTCAAATATTATTGCATTGTATAAAAAAAAGTATATTGTTTTGTATTAACTTAGCTAAAACCGTAAAGTAAAGTTGAGTAAAAGGGTGTAACAAAATTAAATACTTTAATACATTAAAAAATATTGTTGATTAATACTTAGTGCATGAAACGAGAAGTTTTAGCTAAAGGAAGTCAATTATTAAATTTTTCGTCATTTGCACTTTTATACTACAATCTCAATATCTGTTATACACTCATGTCCATAAATTAAGGATAATTCAGAATCACACAGAAATTGAACTCTAAAATAAAAATTTCACCTGTAGAATTATCACACATATCTTGAAGAAGAATATGCAAATTACAGGAAACCACCAGATGGCGCATGATGGTACGTCCCAATGACGAGAGTGTAGGAGAGAGGGTATATAAGGAATGGTGGCAAAGAAGTAAAATTGTTCAAAGCGCTTTAAAAGCCTTTCAGTGCAATAACCGCATAGTTATGGCACAAAAGGAAGCATTTGGATGATTTTTAAGTGGTAGAATTATCGGACGACTGGAATGGACGTACCCAGCTGGAAGTATCCGAGGAACTTGGAATCGCCCAGAGTGTCATTTCAGGCTTTGGCAACGATTCCAAGATGATGGTAATGTAAGTAGATGTTACAGCACATGTATCCCGAGTTGCAACGCCGAATGAGGACCGGTATTTAGCAGTTACTGCCAAAAGAAACAGACGGAGCACAGCATCAGACCTGTCTCGTCAGCTCTCTTCAGCTACCGGTACGACAGTTTCAAGGCAGACCGTGTGCAGACGCTTAGGGCACATTGGTCTATATGCTCGTAGGCCTGTCAGATGTGTTCCACTTACCGCAACTCACTGCCGCCTGCGATTAACCTGGAGTAGAGAGCATGCATTGTGGACACCGCAACAGTGTTCTGGTGTGATGTTTTCCGACGAGTCCAGGTTCAGTTTGCAGTCTGATTCTCGCCGGACTTTCATATGGAGAGCGCCAGGTACCCGTTACCACCAAGAGAACACCATTAAACGACACCGTTACGGTGGTGCAGGATGGCTCGTTTGGGGAGGAATTATTCTTATGACTTGCATGTTCAGAGTGTAACGATGACAGGCCACATCTATCGGGATGTCATTCTGGAGCAACATGTACGTTTGTTTCGGGGCGCCTTGGGTGCTGAATTTCTGTTTATGGATGACAACGCCCGTCCTCACCGTGCAAACAATGTAGACGAATGCCTTCAATTGGAGGATATCACCCGTATGGATTGGCCAGCATACTCACCGGACTTGAATCAATAGAGCATGTGTGGGATATGCTTGGACGACGAATTGCAGCCCGTCAACCCCTCCCACCTGTCAACCGGAACTTCGGTGGCATTGCTTGATGAGTGGTGTAATATTCCCCAAGATCAGATTGATAATTTGATACTCAGCATGCCTAGGCGTTGTATAAGGCCTGTATTGCATCGTCCGGTAGACATACTCCATATTAACCATCATACTAACCATGTTATGCTGTTTTTGTAAATAGGTTCTTTTTGAAATTTGCTGCAGGAGTAAAAATCGCATTTTTATTAATTATGTCAAACATATAGCATTTTTTGTTTAATAAATAGACTTTACAAATAAGTCAAATTTGTTTTGCTTCTGTCTCTTTCTTTGCCTGAACTTCATTATCCTTAATTTATGGACATGAGTGTATTATAGAGTTTATTCAAACTCTCCTTTGTTTTCTGAACTTAAATATTATTATTTTTTTCTTCTAATGCAGCTGGCAAATAGACCGTGATCTTTCGCCATAAGGGCTGCACCGATATTACTCACTTTGCATTACCCAGGGGGCGCGTGTAACTTGATGGTAAGTCACGGACGCGGAGTAACAATGCCCCGCAGCGCTCTACGATCCTATTAGGACCGGGACCTACAGCTTAAAGTGGATTCGAACCACTACAAACATCTATGGCAAAGCCGGGATTTGAACCCGATACCTGTGGTACCGAACGCCAGAACTTAAATATTATAGAATTATATAAAAGTATATTATTATCTTAAATTACCTCTCTAAAAAAAAGCCTTGAGTAAAGAAGATAATAAAATTAAATATATAATTTATTAATTATATATAAATATTAATAAATTTAAATATAATATTAATAATAGTTAATTAGTTGAACTTTAACAAACCAAATCTTCAATGAATAATATTTAAATCAAATGAAACGAGATGAAATGATGATATGTATGAAAGGAAATAATACATATGAAGACGAAATGAAATGATACGTATAAAACGAGAAGTTTTAGCTAAAGTATATTAAATTAATTATTAAATTTTCTTTAATTTGTTCTTATATAATACAATCTCAATATCTTTTATATTTTTGAGCTTATTGAAACTGTTCTTTATTCTCTGAACTTAAATATTATTGCATGGTATAAAAAAAAAGCATGTAATTTTAAATTAAGCTCGATAAAAACAGACTTGAGTTAAAAGTGTAACAAAATTAACTACTTTACCACATTAAAACTTTGTTCTAAAACACTTAGCATATGAAAGAAGTTTTAGCTAAAGGATATCAAAATAATTATTAAATTTTCTGTAAATTTGTATTTTTTGTAATACAATCTCAATATTCGAAGTCTTCCGAATACTCTTTGGACTTCATTAACAGCAAATTGTGTACACATTAAATTTAGAAGAACATTTTCAACATAATAGATCTCATTGTATACACGTTATTTAGTATATAAATAAAATTATTTATGAAAGAAAACTACAATCGGGTTTTCATTATTAAATATATAGCCATATGTAGATGAAATTCTAATATTCAATTGGCTAAATACTCATGTAACTGAAAATATCTATAGTTTTCCTATTTAAGTTGAAAATTTGAAATTGGACTAAATTTTGCAACAAAATTCAATTTCTCCCCATAATTCTGTAATTTACACTTTTATAATACAATATCAATATTCGAAGTGCCCAAATACTCATTCGACTTCATTTATAGTAAATTGTGAGCAAATTGAATTTTCATAACATTTTCAGCATAATATATTTTATAAATTACAAGTTATTTAATGCATAAGTAAAGTTATTCATGGAACTGAAATCATTTTTAATTATTAAATATATAACTATATGCAGATGAAATTCTATTATTCAATTGGCCAAATGCTTATACCCTTGAAAATAACTGTAAGTAAAAATATATACAAGTTTTCCGATTTAAGTTGATTTGAAATTGGACAAAACGTCTAAACAAACAACTGTAAGATTAAAAGTCGTGAAACTCTAAGAAAATTACTATTCATCGTCTTAGAATAATTTGACTACAGATGTTTTGAATTTACTTCATTTAAGCAAATTCTGTTCACATTAAATTTCATAGAGCATTTTCACCATAATATATCTCATAGCATACATGTTACTTATTATATAAATAAAGTTATTCGTGCAAAAAAAAAAAAAAAAAAAAAAAAAAAAAAAATCAGTTTTTCAATATTAAATAGATAACTGTATGAAGATGAAATTCTAATACTGAGTTGGCCAAATATTTATGCCATTGAAAATAGCTATACATAAAAATATATACAAGTTTTCCTATTTAAGTTGAAAATTTGAAATTGGACTAAATTTTTGCAGTAATGTCTAATAATTTCCCCTATAAACAACTGCAAAGTTAAAGTCGTAAAAATCTAAAGAAAAAAAATTACTACTCAGCGTTTTAGAGTAATTTGACTACAGAAGTTTCGAATTCTGCTTATGGACAAGAACGCTGTGTTGAATCATCCGTATTTAGTTATCAGTTGCAGACTATCCATGCTACCAATTCAGTGAAATTCAATATGGCTAACGCCAGCACATATCGTCCGTCTTCAATATTTTTCGATTACAAGATGGTTCCGAGATCTATCTTCCAGACGAGGTTACTTTTTCTGCTAGGTCATCGACAGGTCAGCTGTTTTTCTTCAGCCTGTTAAAGTGACCAAAAGAAATTTCAGAGTGGTGATTGCGACTTCTAACGCAACAGAAGGAGACTTCACAATTCTCTTGAAGGTCGTCGCAGGTAGGTGGCTTATCTTTTCTATCTTTAAAATAATGAGTTAAGTCTATATTTATTCATCTTAAGTATTATCTTTAATAGTTTATACCTGTTTGGTGTTATTACAAGAAATTAAATATTCTATCAGAGTACTATATTATATCTATAATATAAATATTTTGTCCGAGTACAAATTTATATATATAAATATTGTATCAATCAGAGAGCTATATTCTTTCTATAGTATAAATATCCTATCTGAGCACAAATTTATATATGTATATAAATTTTATATCAGATACTATATTATATCTGAGTACAAATTTTTATATATAAATATTCTATTAGTGTACTATATTCTTTCTATAATATAAATATTCTGAGTACAAATTTATATATATAAATATTCTATCAGAGTACTATATTCTTTCTATAGTATAAATATTCTGAGTACAAATTTATATATATATATATATTCTACATAATATAGCAGAGTACTATATTCTTTCTATAATATAAATATTCTGAGTACAAATTTTTATATATAAATATTCTATCAGAGTACTATATTCTTTCTATAATATAAATATTCTGAGTACAAATTTTTATATATAAATATTCTATCAGAGTACTATATTCTTTCTATAATATAAATATTCTGAGTACAAATTTATGTATATATCTATATATATATATATATATATATATATATACATAATTATAGCAGAGTACTATATTCTTTCTATAATATAAATATTCTGAGTACAAATTTATATATATAAATATTCTATCTGAGTACAATTTTATAGACAAATGTTATGATATAGTTTTCATAATTATATAATTATTATTATTATTTTTTATTGGAACATAAGAATATTTTTGTATTTGTATATTTATACTACTTAATACAAATATATTTCATTAACATGCATTCTAAAGAATGACACAATTTCTATTTCTGATACTGGGAATTTAAATATTTATAGGGAATAGTATGAAGTAAAAAGATAAATTTATAATTTTCTAAAATTGATAGAAATTGATCTAAAATTGTTTAATATAAAATTTTGATGGTATTTCTTCTTACTTCATCACAATAATAAGATTAATTCATATCTTGAGTGATGACAAAATAACAATAATAACAAAAAGCATATATTATATATAAGCGAATTTTTAATATGATTTAAATATTGTTATTATTATAATTTTTGATTTTTATACTCAACATTAATAGGTTGCATTATGTATTTTTTTCGAACCATTCCTCTTTTTTGGATAAAGCCAAAAATTAGTTTTAAATTTAAATGGCAGTTTCTTATCCAACATGCCGCCGTGTCCTGCTTAAATTTAATTCGAATGCTAAAATTCTACCATTTTTCATTGAAATAACATGAAAAATCTATATAATAACATGAGCATTCAATTAATTTTTTAAAACAATTATAGTCAATTAAAAATTTAATAATGTAACGGATTACAGTTAAATAAGTCAGATTTTCCGAGGAAGATCATATGCGAAAAATGAAGAATATACGCACCCCAAAATTAATTTCTTAGCGTTCCACTGCTTTAAATGAATTATAGCTCTTATATTAATATTTGTAAAATAATAATATCTATAATATTTGTAATATCTGTAATAATAATAGATTAATATTTTTAATATTTGTGGCACAGTCGTCATTAAGATTAACAGATACTGATGAATACTTCATGTACTGATCGATAGAATACTAAGTATTCTAATATCGTCGTATCTGTCGAAAATCGACGAATAATTATAATTTCAACATTTACAATGTTTTAAATTTATACATCATGAAAGGATCAACAATATATAATATTCAGGGATGATGTTAATAGAAATTTTCATTAAATTTAGATTGTTTTACATTTATTGATAATTGGTGTAAATAATAATCTACCCCTGATTTATAATTTGATCTTTGGTGAAAAACAATTTCTTCTTGTTCGTCTCATGGCCCAGTGATACCTTGAGCAATTATATCAGTTTGAATATTTTGAGAGTGAATTAAGAAACATTAAAAATAAATAATAAAAGAATAAGTCAACGATGGGAATCCAGAAAGACCAAAACCTCCATTGCCTCGCCGAAAGCTTAATATTTTTAATATTTGTGGCACAGCCACAAAAAAATTTGTATTTAACGAAGCTCCTTGGCTACAAGATAGCCGCAAGCCTCTATCAGGGAAAAACATCAGATGAGGAGATAAATGCAGTGCATGAGATAGCAGCAAACTTGAAAAAGAAAATTGTTCTTTGTGGTGGCGATTTCTTTCTTGAGCATTGGTGAGGATGATGGTTTAGCATGGCGGCAGCCGCAGGCTACAGTCATGGAAAAACTTCAGACGAGGAAAAATATACAGTGCATGAAACAGCAAAGTAGAAAAAGGAAACTGTTCTATATGTTGGCGATTCCTTTCTTGTGCTTTGATGATGTTAATGGTTTGGCATGGTGGCAGCCGACAGCTTCTAACTTGGAAAAATTTTAGAAGTGGAGCAAATGCAATGCCTGAACAGCAGCAAGACAGCATGAACAGCAGTAGACAAAAGGAAACCTCAAAATGTAAATGGAACATATAAACAAAAAAAATGTGTATAAAAATATATATATATATATAAGTAAATAAATAAGAAATAAAAGTTAAGTTCTAAAAAGAAAGAAATATTGATAATTGTGGCATAGCCGTCATCAAGATTAATAGACATTGCTGAATACTCCAAGTACTGATCGATATAATACAAAGTATTCTAATCGCGTATCTTTCGAAAATTGATAAAGAATTGCAATTTCAACAAAATCTGAAATCTAAATCCAAAGACCTGAATCTCCATCGCCTCGCCGAAAGCTTAATATTTTTTAATATTTGTGGCACAGCCGTCATCAAGATTAATAGATATTGCTGAATACTCCATGCACTGATCAACAGAGTGCCACGTATCAGTAGAAAATCGATAAAGAATTATAATTTCAACTTTAACAACTGCATAAATGATTTATGTTCTAAGTTTATATAACATATAAGGGCAAACAATATATAATATTCAAGGATGGTGCTATTAGATATATTCATTAAATTGTTTAGACTGTTTTACATTAAACTGTATTATTAATTGTAATCGGTGTAAATAATTATTTACCACTGGTTCATAATTCGATCTTTTGTTACTTGATTTGACCACTGGTTTCAACTTTTGGTTTGCAACTGACCTTGTACAATTCGCAGATTTTCCCCGTCATTACCATTTCACTCTCTTAACAAACTGCTCTGAAACGTTTTTGTTATTTTTAACTTGTACTTTTTTTTTGAATTATATTAACCTTTTGAAAGTATTTTTATTTTTATTATTTAAGTTCTCTTTCAAACTACGTTCAGTTTGTAATTCTTCAAAATCTTATTTTTGCTTTATTATTTTAATTATTAAATTATATTTAATAATTGTTAAATACTTTATTGAAAAAAAAAAAAACTTCTCTCCAATTATTACTATCTCTATTATAATTGTTTATTCAATTCCTTCTATTAACTCACACTCTCCCTATATATATCTTGTTCAAATTTTCAATCGTTCATAAAATACTTCTTATTCATCCACTCAAGCTCAAATACATTTTTTATGAACTTGTAGTGGATGACAATTGATGTTAATACAGTTTTTTTTCAAATAATTCAAATTAAATTCAGTTATTAAATTTAATTAATTACTTTTAGTTTTTTTTTAGATTTAGGTTGCATATATCTACCAATAGATGGTGCCAGGAAAACTTAAAAAAATGAATGAAAATTATTTGTAAAGGACTTTCTGCAATATAGAGAAAAAAAAAGTAAGAATTGACTTTACAATTTTTTTTTTCTTATATTACTGGTTTTTAATGCAATGGGCTTTAAGTTAAAGTAACTTCCCTTTCACATGCAAAAAGGAGAAGCTAACGGTTACCTAGCAACCAAAGAGCTCTGTCAACCTACAAATCGTAGCCGTCGTCAACTTTTGGTGAAAAAAATTCTTCTTGTTCGCTCCATGTCCCAGTGGTATCTTGAGCAATTACATCAGTTTGAATATTTTGAGTGTTTGTTAAAAAGAAGTAACAAGTAATATAAAAAAAAAAAATCTTTTTAAAGTCAATTCCTATTTTTTTTCACTCTATTGCAGAAAGTCCTTTATAAATAATTTCTATTCATTTTTTTAAGTTTATCTGGTGCCATCTATTGGTAGATACATGCAACCTAAATCTAAAAAACTAAAATTAATTAATTAAATTTAATGAATGAATTAATATTTGATAAAACTGTATTAACATCCAGTGTCATCCACTACAAGATAAAAAAATGTATTTGAACTTTAGTGGATGAATAAAAAGTATTTTATGAATGATTGAAAATTTGAACAAGATATATATAGGGAGAGCATGAGCTAATAGAAGGAATTGAATAAAAGAATAAGAGAGAGATAGGTAATCCAAAAAGACCCACATCTTCATTGCCCCGCCAAGAGCTTAATACTTTTAATATTTGGGGCACGGCCGTCATAAAGATTAACAGATACTGATGAATACTCCAAGTACTGATCGATAGAGTACCAAGTATTCTATTTCTCAGATCAATACTAATAGCGTATCTATCGAAAAATCGATGAAAAATTATAATTTCAACACCATTATTTCATTTTCATATACACTCATGTCCATAAATTAAGGATAATTCAGAATCACACAGAAATTGAACTCTAAAATAAAAATTTCACCTGTAGAATTATCACACACATCTTGAAGAAGAATATGCAAATTACAGGAAAACACCAGATGGCGCGGATAGTATGTCACAATAATGAGAGTGTAAGAGAGGGGTATATAAGGAATGGTGGCAAAGAAGTAAAATTGTTTACAAGCGCTTTAAAAAGCCTTTCAGCGCAATAACCGCATAGTTATGGCAGAAAGGAAGCATTTGGATGATTTTTTACGTGGTAGAATTATCGGACGACTGGAATGTGGACGTACACAGCTGGAAGTATCCGAGGACCTTGGAATCGCCCGGAGTGTCATCTCCAGGCTTTGGCAACGATTCCAAGATGATGGTAATGTGAGTAGGTGTTACAGCACAGGTCGCTCCCGAGTTACGACGCCGAATGAGGATCGGTATTTAGCAATTACTGCCAAAATAAACAGACGGAGCACAGCATCAGACCTGTCTCGTCAGCTCTCTTAAGCTACAGGTACGACACTTTCAAGGCAGACCGTGTACAGACGCTTAGGGCACATTGGTCTATATGCTCGTAGGCATGTCAGATGTGTTCCACTTACCGCAACTCACTGTAGCCTGCGATTAACCTGGAGTAGAGAGCATGCATTGTGGACACCGCAACAGTGGTCTTGTGTGATGTTTTCCAAAGAGTCCAGGTTTAGTTTGCAGTCTGATTCTCGCCGGACTTTCATATGGAGAGCGCCAGGTACCCGTTACCACCATGAGAACACCAGTGAAAGACACCGTTACGGTGGTGCAGGATGGCTCGTTTGAGAAGGAATTATTCTTGGTTCCAGAACTGATCTGCATGTTCAGAGTGTAACGATGACAGTCCACATCTATCGGGAGGCCATTCTGGAACAACATGTACGTTTGTTTCGGGGCGCCATGGGTGCTGAATTTCTGTTTATGGATGAAAAAGCCCGTCCTCACCGTGCAAACATTGTAGACAAAGGCCTTCAATTGGAGGATATCACCCGTATGGATTGGCCAGCATACTCACCGGACTTGAATCCAATAGAGCATGTGTGGGATATGCTTGGCCGACGAATTGCAGCCCGTCAACCGGAACTTCGTCAACCGGAACCCACCTGTCAACCGGAACTTCGGAGGGCATTTCTTGATGAGTGGTGTAATATTGCCCAAGATCAGATTGATAATTTGATACTCAGCATGCCTAGGCGTTGTAAGGCCTGTATTGCATCGTCCGGGAGATATACTCCATAATTATCATCATACTAACCATGTTATACTGTTTTTTGTAAATAGTTTCTTTTTGAAATTTGCTTCAGGGTGTAAATATCGCATTTTTTATTAATTATGTCAAACATATAGCACCTTTTTTTGCTCTTTACCTTTTGTTTAATAAATAGATTTTACAAATAAGTCAAATTTGTTTTGCTTCTGTCTCTTTATTTGCCTGTACTTCATTATCCTTAATTTATGGACATGAGTGTAAAATCACTATATTTCAACATATATATTAGAATATAATTTTCACTATAAATTATATTTTCACCAATATATAATATGAAAGGATGATGCTAATAGATATTTTCATTACATTGTTTAGACTGTTTTAAGCCCCGACTCGTGGTTCAGTGGCAACGTGTTTCTCTGGTGAGCATTAGGGCTGAGGTTCAATCCCGCGGCTTTGTTGTAGACACTGTTTCAAAAAAAAAGCACACTCGACGGCGTTTGGGATGTTCAACATCTTGCGTCGTTAGTCGGACTACCACTACTACACCACACCACATCACTGTGCCTAGAGCTGAGTTGACTCTATATAGTTTGGGAATGATGTGGGTGAGAAGTCTGATTTTGTTCTGTGACACTCTACGATCTTATGAGACCGGGACCTACTGCTTAGACCGAACGTTACAACCAGCCCTGGCACCGTCGGGATTCGAAGCCGAAAAAACTTGTGTTACGGAGTGCCAGAGCGATAGCCACTAAACCAGGGATGGGTAAACTACTGCCCGCCGGAAAGTTCTATGCGGCCCTTGGATAGAATTTTAATTTGCCCGTCGAGGTAAATTAAAAGAAATATATATTTATATATTATATATCCATCTCCTTTTCTACTTGATTAAATATTTTTTTTCTTCCTTTTTTTCAAAGTACTGATGATCTTTTTACTTTTTCTATTTTTGTTCTACAAAACATAACTTCATCTTGCATCTTCAATTTGCTTCATCTTATATATGTGAACAAGTGTTTCCAACTACGAACCTTAGAAGAATTATTTCAGAAGTAGACTGACAGATGAGCATTTAGTCTCGTTCCTTAGAATCAGTACATCTCACTTCGAACGTCAATATAAGGAACTTTTAAAAATGAAATCGTACTGTCATTTATCTCATTTACATACTTGAATTGTAATACTTATATATTGTTTTTAAAATTTTAGAAAAATTTATCTTGGCCCGTCAAAATTTGTTTTTCGATTTTTGGTCCGCGACCGAAAAGGTTTGCCATCTCTGCACTAAACCATCAAGCCCCTCCGTTAGTCGCCCTACCTGGTGGGAGATTTCCGGGGTTTCTTCCATACGGTACCAAATGCAGTTTAAACCGGAAGTTGCACCGGAAAGCACTTCCCTCATTCTTCAGCGACACGATGCTAAGTCAGATTTCTACCTATGGGTGCTCTATCACAACAAAAGTTGCCCCTTTTCCCTTTAACTATGAGTCCATACAGGTTCGTGGGTTCGGTCTAGATGTCTACTAAGTGGGATAAGAAACAAAAATAGCAGACTGTTTTTACATTAAATTGTATTATTAATTGTAATTGATGTAAATAATAATTTACCACTGGTGCATAATTCGATCTTTGGTGAAAAATTGTTGTTGTTCGTCTTACAGCCCAGTGGTATCTTGCAGAATTATATCAGTTTTGAATATGATTGTTTGTGTTTTGCAGGTAAAAGTCAAAAATGGTATCTATTACGGCTCCGTACATGATACCTTTGTTCTTGGGGATGACATATGACGCAAGGAACTCCAAACCAGGTATCGATATTTATGATCTGAAATATGTGGACGACCCAGTGGTAAGATGGCACTATTTCAATTAAAAATAATCCATAGATAAAATAGGATTTTAATATTTCAATTAAAAATAATCAATTGCTACAATATGATGACAATATTTCAAATAAAAATAATCAATTGCTAGAATATGATGGTAATATTTCAATTAAAAATAATCAATTGCTACAATAGGATGATAATATTTTAATTAAAAATAATCAATTGTTACAATATGATGGTAATATTTCAATTAAAAATAATCAATTGCTACAATAGGATGACAATATTTTAAATAAAAATAATCAATGGCTACATGTGATGACAATATTTCAAATAAAAATAATCAATTGCTACAATATGATGGCAATATTTAAATTAAAAATAATCAATTGCCACAATATGATAGTAATATTTCAATTAAAAATAATCAATTGCTACAATATGATGACAATATTTCAAATAAAAATAATCAATTACTAGAAAATGATGATAATATTTTAATGAAAATAATCAAATGTTACAATATGATGACAATATTTCAATAAAAATAATCAAATGTTTAAATTAAAAATAATTAATATATGATGACAATATTTTAATTAAATATAATCAATTGCTACAACATAATGACAATATTTCAATATCATGGCAATGTTTAAATTAAATTCTTAATAAGTATAATGGCAAGTTTAAATTAAAAATAATTGATAGTTACAATATGATGACAATATTTTAATTAAATATAATCAATTGCTACAACATAATGACAATATTTCAATTAAAAATAATTAATTGTTACAATATGAAGACAATATTTAAATTAAAAATAATCAACTGCCACAATATGAACGCAATATTTAAATTAAAAAAACTCAACTGCGCAACATGACAATATTTCAATTAAAAATAATCAATTGTTACAATATGATGACAATATTGTAATTAAAAAATATTCAATTGCTGCAAGAGGATGACAATATTTTAAATAAAAATAATCAATTGCTGCAATATGATGACAATATTTAAATTAAAAATAATCAAATGCGACATTATGACAATATTTCAATTAAAAATAATCAACTGCTACAATATGACAATATTTCAATTAAAAATAATTAATTGTTTCAATTTGAAGACAATATTTCAATTTAAAATAATCAAATGCTACAATATGGTGACAATTTTTCAATTAAAAATAATCAATTGTTACATTATGATGACAATATTTTAATTAAAAATAATCAATTGCTACAATAGGATGACAGTATTTTAATTAAAAATAATCAATTGCGCCAATATGAAGACAATATTTAAATTAAAAATATTCAGCTGCTACAATATGATAATATTTTAGTTAAAAATAATTAATTGTTACAATATGAAACCAATATTTAAATGGAAAATAATCAACTGCGACAGTATGACAATATTTTAGTTAAAAATAATTAATTGCGCCAATATGACAATATTTTAGTTAAAAATAATTAATTGTTACAATATGATGACATGTTATTAAATATGATAATATTATTATTTTTTTCACTGAAATAATGAAATTAAAAGGAAAATAATACAATTTTAACAAATAAACTAAATATTTTCAATTAATTTT
The DNA here is from genome assembly GCA_021605095.1 of Caerostris extrusa. Lineage (NCBI taxonomy): Eukaryota > Metazoa > Arthropoda > Arachnida > Araneae > Araneidae > Caerostris > Caerostris extrusa. The sequence continues at coordinate 80,638 of BPLR01017344.1, forward strand.
CGATGTATTTGTATTATTTTTTAACATCATTAAATCTGTACAACGTATTCAAAAAGTTTGTGAAAAAATATTTAACAAGTAATATAAAATTTTTTTTTTTAAAGTCAATTCTTACTTTTTTTTTTCTCACTCTATTGCAGAAAGTCCTTTATAAATAATTTTTCATTCATTTTTTAAGTTTATCTGACGCCATTTATTGGCAGATATATGCAACTTAAATAAAAAAAAACAAACTAAAATTAATTAATTAAATTTAATGAATGAATTAATATTTGAAAAAACTGTATTAGCATCCAGTGTCATCCACTACAAGTTTAAACAAAAAATGTATTTGAACTTGAGGGAATGAATAAAAATATTTCATTAATGGTTGAAAATTTGAACAAGATATTTATAAGGAGAGTGTGAGCTAATGGAAGGAATTGAAAAAAAAAATTTAAAAGAGTTATGTGAAATTATATTTATATGAATTAATTATTTTTATTTTTATTACTACACTGGTGTGCAAAACTTAAGCAACAATGTAAAAAAATTTAGCAGATAGACATGAAATTGCATAAAGGAGGTAATACCTCAAGAAAAGACACCTTTTATGGTGGTTCTGGAGTTCTTGTCTGAGGAGGCATTTTGCTGAACGGGCGAACTGAGCTCCACGTTTTCGACAGAAGATCTGTAACCGGGGATCGTTATTGTGATTTGGTACTCCTTTTTCCCATGTGCGTCTGTTCCGAGGTGCCATTGGCCCAGACTTCATTTTTATGGATGACAATGCACGGCCACATCGGACTCTTGCTGTTGAGGAGCTACTGAAAGTGAAGATATCACTCGAATGGATTGGCCAACGTACTCACCAGATTTAAATCCCATGGAACATGTGGGATGCTTTGGAGAGACGCATTGCAGCACGCTTACATCCTCCGGAGAACACCCAACAACTCAAACAGATGCTGATTGAGGAATGGGCATTCCCACTGCAAGAAATGTTGCACCAGCTGGTTCTGAGTATGTGGAGACAGTGAAGCAACCATTGCAGTCAGAGGAGGGCATATCCCATATTAAGAAACACCTGCTTGTTGTTCTTCCTCTCGGATAGACAATCATAAATCACGATACTATGCGTTCAATAAAGCTGGTTTTTGTTTGATTACATACCGTATGCATTGTATTCCTTTTTCAGCGCCGATGCTTTCGTCATCCTTTAGGCACATAATTCTCTCCCTCATTTCTGAATGTCATGTCACTCAGATGATTTCTCGTGGAGTTATAAAAAAACCCACCTGTTGCTTAAGTTTTGCACACCAGTGTGTTAACTATTATTGCATCAAAATGATAGAAATTGTAATTAAATTATTACTACTGCTTTCCGTACTGTAGGTAACAGAATTTCAGCAGACCAAGACCGCCTACAGCGTAGTAACTAACACTGAAGAGATAAATAAAGCTTTGGAGATTGAGGGCGATATGGCCTTAAAAATAAAAACTGGTATGATGAATCTAGAAGGAAAAGGATCGTACATCAAAAAACATGCAACGGCATTCGAACGTAGTGGAAATTCTCACCACAATCTATTACACGAGTGTAAGTTCAATCTTTTCTATTTCTGTAACAAATAATATAAACATTTTTTTAAAGTCAATTCCTACTTTTTCTTCACTATATTACAGAAAATCCTTTATAAATAATTTTCATTTATTTTTTTAAGTTTATCTGGCGCCATTTATTGGTAGTTACATACAACTTAAATCTAAACGAGTAATATAAAAATTTTTTTCACTGTATTGCAGAAAGTTCTTTTGCAAATAAAGTTGAAATTTTCCTTTATATCTGGCGCCATCTATTGGTAGATACATTCAACTTAAATCTAAACGAGTATTATAATTTTTTTTTAAAGTCAATCCCTACTTTTTCTTCGCTATATTACAGATAATTCTTAATAAATAATTTTAATTCACTTTTTAAGTTTATCTGGCGCCATCTATTGGTAGATACATACAACTTAAATCTAAAAAAAATAAAATTAATTAATTAAATTTAATTAATGAATTAATATTTGAAAAAAAACTGTATTAACATCAAGTGTCATCCATCCACTACAAGTTTATAAAAACTTATTTGAACTTGAGTAAATGAATAAAAAGTATTTTATTAACGATTGAAAATTTGAACAAGATATATATATAGGGAGAGTGTGAAATAATAGTAAGAATTGAAGAAAATATGAACCGGAATTGTTAAAAATGTCGGGTTCTTGATAAACTCTGAAAGCAAAATTCTAGATATTAAAAAATTTTTCTATGATAAATATAATATTTGCGCCTGAAATTATACGAATTTAAATTTAATGGTCAAAAAATGTGCAAGACTTGAAAAAAAAAAAAAAAAAGTTACGTTGAGAGAAAAACTCAAATCTTCAAATTTTTGTATACCTTTTAATACCTTAGAACAGGGGTCGGCAACCTGCGGCTTTGGAGGTGAAACTGCGGCTCTTTAGTTCCATACGCAAATATTATTTATTTTAGCAAAAAAAAAAAAAAAAAAAAAAAAAAACAAATTTTTAAATCGTTCTGAATCGATTAACGAGGAATCTGAAGAACTGTTTCGTAATTTCAAAAACAAACCAGAAATCTTGAAAAAATCAAAGATTTGCCACTATCCGCTAAAACAGTACAAGATAGAATAGCTAAAATATCTTCAAATGTAACATATTTGCAGGTGGAAGATATTCAACTTTCTTCTGCCTTATTACTGGCTATAGATGAGTCTTGCGACATAAAAGAAACGGCACAAGTTGCCCTTTTGTCAGGTATATGTCTTCCCAAGGTCCAAAAGAAGAACTTCTAGGATTGCTACCGCTCTCGGGACAAACTAGACGGGAAGATATAGCGAATACCGTGCAAAAATGCCTTGAAGACATTAAGATCGATTTAAATAAAATCGTTTCAATAGCAACTGATGGAGCCAGAAGTATGACAGCAAAAAATAAAGGGGCAACAACGATTCTTCAGAGCAAAATAAACCACGAAATTCTTACGTTTCAGAGCATAATACACCAAGAAGCGCTTTGTGCCCACACATTTCCCGCCGAAAGAGTTGAGGTCATGAATTTGGTAATCAAGATTGTTAACAGCATCTTGTCAAAAGCACTCTACCATCATCAGTTTAAAGAATTCTTAAACGAAATGGAGACTCAGTACTCCGACCTCCTTCTTCACAATAAAGTGCGATGGCTTTCCAAAGGTAAATTGTTGAAACGTTTTGCTTTGTGCTTGAATGAAATAAATACATTCCTAAATGAAAAAGGCATTAATCACCCTGAGTTAGAGAACTGCAAATGGTTGCAAAAATTCTACTTTATGGTGGATATCACAGCGAAATTAAATGAGCTGAGTCTAAAACTACAAGGAAAGGGATACCCAGACTAAGTTTTGGTAGAAGAATTGGTTTGTTTTGAAGAAAATTAATTATTTTTGCAGAAGATATTCAGAGCGGTATATTACTTCATTTTCAATTTCTAAAGCAATATCGTGATAAAACTAGTGCAACTGTTGACACGAGGTACTTCAGCACAGTTATAAAAAAATTAAAAACGAATTTGCCGATAAATTTGAGCAATTCAAAACCAACAAAACCACTCTAGCATTCATAGTAAATCCTCTCAACACAAATAGTAACGAAATCCACATTGAGCCATTTGGAATTGATACTGGATCTCTAGAAATGCAATTGATCGATTTAAAAAGTAAAGCTTTGTGGAGTGGATAATTTACAGAGTTGAAAAGCAAGTTGGAAGAGTTCGAGGTCCAGAAATGTATGTACCTAACGCAACAAAAGTGGACAATTTTAAAAGAAATGCCGCGAGTTGAGGCACTTATATTCGACACATGGAATAGTCTTCCAGATTGCTACAGTGAGGTGAAGATGCTGGCATTTGGAGTGCTGACTATCTTCGGGTCGACATATACGTGCGAGCAAGCGTTCTCTTGCATGAATATAATTAAAAGTAAAGTAAGAAGCCAACTAACAAATGAAAATTTAGAGTCGTGTTTGAAACTTGAAGCAACAAGTTATGAGCCAAATTTATCCAAACTTTCTAAAACCATGCAAAGCCAATGCTCCCATTGAATTTGTTTGCTCAAATGTATGTTATTGTTTTTTATTTTAAGTACAAATTACATTGTTTAGTAAAGTTTTAATTTTCTACTTGAATAACCAAGCAAAGCCATCGCTCCCATTGAATTTGTTTGTTCAATTGTTTGTTATTGAAGTACAAGTTAGTGTTGTAAGTAAATGTTTAATTGTTTTAATTTTTTACTTAAATAATAAGTAATTATCTAATAATGAATAAATAGAATGATATAATGAACAAATAGATATGTTTTTTATGAATAAATAGATGAGTTTTTTTTTTATCAAAAAACTTTATTTATGCGAGTACTAACAGGTGGGCTAGTATTATTAAATCGGCGCTACTAGTATTAAATCCATATAATTTTTAGTTAGCCCTAACCTTCAAAATACAGGTGTATAAATTTGACATCTGTTGCACTATTAGTATGTGAGTTATAGCATTTTTAGTGAAACAACTTTAGTTAGTTTGAAAAATGAATAAAAAGGAATCTCATTTGTTAATAAAGCATTGCTTTTTGGATAAAAAATACTGTTGAAGCCAAGACTTGGCTTGATAAACATTATTCGGAATTGCACCAGAAAAATCAACCGTAGAGAAGTGGTTTGCTAAATTTAAAAGAGGCGAAATGAGCACCGAGGACGATGCACGCAGTGGATTCCCCAAAGTGGCTGTTACCGACAAAAATATCAAAAAAAAAGTCCACAAAACAATTTCTGATAACCGTAAAGTGAAGTTGATTGAGATAGCTGAGACCCTAAAGATATCAAAGGAACCTGTTGGACATATCGTGAATGAATATTTGGATATGTAAAAGCTCTGTTCAAAGTGAGTGCCGCGCGAGCTCACAATCGACCCAAAAGAACAACCAATTGATGATTCTAAGCAGTGTTTAGAGCTGTTCAATCGTAATAAACCCGAATTTTTGCGTCGATATGTGACAATGGATGAAACATGGTTCGATCATTTCACACCGGAGTCGAATCGACAGTCAGCCGAGTAGACTGCATGTGATGAACACTAAAAATTCTATAACTTCATTAAAAATGCTAATAGCGCAACAGCTATCAAATTTATACACGTGTGTTTTGAAGGTTAGGGCTAACTAAAAATCATATGGATTTAATACTAGTGACGCCATCTATGTGTCAGCCTACGAACTTTTCAGCCCACCTGTTATTTATTGTTGGCAAGAAAAAAATTTTGTGGCTCTTTAAAATCTTTGAAATTTTGTAAATTGCATTTTTGGCTCTTCCGACTCAAAAGGTTGCCGACCCCCTGCCTTAGAATATTTGTATATTTGAATAATTTTTAATACCGTACAACTTGTACGTGAATATTTGTACATTTGAATATTTTATAATAAAGTACATCTTGTACAAGAATATTTCAAGGCTCCATAAAATTATTAATAATGTTTAAATGAATGTTAAAGTTCTAATACAATTTTTTTTACAAATCTCAAAAAAAAAAAAAAAAAAACAACAAAATTTTCTTTTTATTATATGTAAAAGAAATGCCCTCACATATCGTGAATTTACAGATTATTGAGGAGCTTATAATTAAGTTTATAAGAATATTTTCTGTGCATATTAGCATATTATATATCTTGCAGTACAAAAGGAAAATTGCGCAGCTTTTCCTAGGAATAAAGGTGCATTTCCATTGGCAAGGCGGCGTCAACGTTGACGAATCAGATTTGCTATCTGAAATGATTGACAGTAGAATGAATGATTCACTAGTAACAATACTTTTCGATCGTCAAAGTTGACAACGCTTTTAAAATTCGAGTACAATTTTGTTGTACAAATCTCAAAAAAATCAACAAAGATTCAAATTTTTCTATTATTTATGTAAAAGAAATGTACTCAAATAGTGTGCCAATGACGATGATGATGATGAACGATTAAATGGAAATAAACTTCTAAACTTGAGTAGATGATCTTTAAAAGAAGACATGTCATAATCATGTTACCAGATTTTCTGGATATACTAATGTGTCTCAAAAGTAAGACCAGTTTTCAATTTAAATTTTCAGGCATATGGTATTTCAATTTTTTTTTTACCTTGTTGGCACGCTCCTTGACATCTGTGTGAAATTTGACGTCAAAATATTCATTAGTGCTTGAGTTACTCTTGTTTTTGTGAGATGCTAAAACTGATTCCGGTGATTTTTGAAATGTCTCTTTAATCGACTCAAAACGGTGTCCCCGGAGTGGTCTTTTGAATTTAGGGAATAGCTAGAAATAGCACGATGCTAAATCAGGTGAATACGGTCATTGTGGAACGATATGGGATTCAATTTTGGCGAAAAAGTCACGAAGAATGAATGCAGTGTAAGCTGGCTCATTCAGTGTTTCCGGTACCAACCGAGATTTGATGCGTTTGGGGCTCAAAACATCTTTTAAAATGGAATTTTGAAATTTCAACATCATCAGAAATCGACGGTTTTCAAGCGCAGAATCTTTAATTTTTTTGGATGGGACCTTCGTCGGTTGAGGTGGATGGTCGACCAGAGGGCTCTTCATCTTCAACGCTTTTTCTGCCTTTTTTGAATTAGTTTTACCACTTCTAAACATTTCTTTCCGATATTGAAATGCTCACCGAATCACTTCTGCAACATTCTATACGTTTCCGCAAACAAAATTTAACGCAAGTTCTTTACTCAATTAATTCAGACATTTCAAAAATCACCGGAATCAGTTTTAGCATCTCACAAAACCAAGCTTAACTTCAAGCACTACGAAGCAAGCATTTTGACGTCAAATTTCCCACAAATGTAAAGGACAGTGCCAACAACCTAAAAAAAAAAAAGATGAAAAAAAAAAAATTGAAATACTATATACCCGGGAAATGTAAATTGTAAATTGGTCTTATTTTTTTGGACACAGTAGTAATTAAAAAAAATTGTTCTGAAACTTTGCAAGCGTGGTCTGAAAGGTTAACAGGGGGGTTGAAAGGTTCGTAGGCTGATACGTAGAGGGCACAACTAGTATTAAATATATATAATCTTTAGTTAGCCCTAACCTTCAAAAGACACGTGGATAAATTTGACAGTTGTTGCACTATTAGTATGTGAGTTATAGCATTTTTAGTGAAGTAACTTTTGTTAGTTTGAAAAAATGGATAAAAGGGAATTTCGTGTGTTAATAAAGCATTGATTTTTGGCGGAAAAAAAAAATACTATTGAAAACAAAGCTTGGCTTGATAAACATTATTCGGACTTTGCACCAGGAAAATCAACCGTAGAGAAGTGGTTTGCTAAATTTAAACGAGGCGAAATGAGCACCGAGGATGATGCAGGCAGTGGACGCCCCAAAGAGGCTGTTATCGACGAAAACATCAAAAAGTCCACACAATAATTTCTGATAAAAAGTTGATTGAGATAGCTGAGACCCTAAAGATATCAAAGGAACGTGTTGGACATATCGTGAATGATTATTTGGATATGCGAAAGTTCTGTTCAAAGTGGGTGCCGCGCGAGCTAACAATCGACACAAAACAACAACGAATTGATGATTCTAAGCAGTGTTTGGAGCTGTTCAATCGTAATAAACCCGACTTCTTGCGTCGTTATGTAACAATGGATGAAACATGGCTCCATCATTTCACACCGGAGTCCAATCGACAGTCAGCCGAGTGGACTAAAAATGCTATAACTTCACTAAAAATGCTATAACTCACATTTAAATGCAACAGCTGTCAAATTTAGACACGTGTCTTTTGAAGTTTAGGGCTAACTAAAAATCACATGGATTTAATACTAGTAGCGCCATCTATGTGTCAGCCTATGAACTTTTCATCCCACCTGTTATTTTACTCGTAACTTTGTAAGTGCATTGTTGATTAACCTCTAGTTTTGTTAACAGAAAACGGATTCCTTCAAAGCTGACGCCAAGCCCCGAGACGGGTGGGAGTCACGTTACAGTCCTAGAGCTCTTGGAACCCATTATGTATCCAGCGTGACACACGGTTGCGAGTGTATTGCCTCGTTGAGATTCGTTGCCAATAATGCTAGCAACCTAGAAGAAATCAAAGGAATTGTCACTGCAACAGTGGGAACTGGTGGCAGTGGGGCTGAACTTACTGCAGAAGGTGAGTGAAATTTTTGTAAGGGTACAATGCATTCCATAAGGAGGCAGCCTCTAATTTTCTGTCTGTAACCCGCTGATTATACGTTAAAACCACTAAAATAATAAAAAAATAATTTTAAAGTCAATTTCTACTTTTTTTTTCCACTATATTTACAGAAAAGTTGTTACATAAAGTTGAAGTTTTCCTCTTATATGTGTCGCCATCTATTGGTAGATACATGCAACTGAAATCTAAAAAACTAAAATTAATTAATTAAATTAAATTACTGTCTAATTAAATTTAATCACTGTCTTTAATCACTGTAATTACTAAATTATTTAATACTTATTCAATTATTTTGTAAATAAATATTACGTATTACAAAGCTCGTAAAAGAAATTTAAAAAAAAAAAAATCATGAAAGAAATAAAAAAAAAAAGCTCAAGAAATTTAAGAACAAATAACAGCATTCTTTAAAAAAAAAACAAAACGAAACAAAAAAATCCACTGTAGAATTCCAAACGATTTTCTTTTCTTTGAAGTTTATCTGGCGCCATCTATTCGTAGATATATGCAACTTAAATCTAAAAAAAAAAAACTAAAATTAACTAATTAAATTTAATTAATGATTTAATATTTGCAAAAACTGTACTAAGATCAAGTGTCATCCATTACAAGTTAAAAAATGTATTTGAACTTGTGTGGATAAATAAAAAGTATTTTATTAATGACTGAAAATTTGAATTAACGACTAATGATTAACGATTATTAACGACTGGGAAAAAAAAAAAATTGAAATTCCATGAGCCCCGGGAATTTTAAATTGAAATATTTGTCTTACTTTTTGGGCACAGTCGTAGATCAACTCATAGCGTCATCAAGTAATTTGTTATAATAAAGAAATTCATAAGCAATCCCTGCTTTCTAAAAGAATTGAATTGTGAAAGACAATGATAACATGCAATTTTACAAATACAATTTACTTTCTTTCCTTACAGGACATTTGGAGAAGCTGCAAAAATCCCTTGAAGAAAAATCCTCTCTTGAAATATCCTATTATTGTACTGTGCTCTTGAAAAGTATTCCGAATAGTATTGATGGATTGAAGAAGCTTATGGACAGTTTCCCCGATCTAATTAAAGAATCAAATATGACCAGTGGCATTCCAATGTCAGTGGAACTCACTCCTTTAGGGGACATCAGTAGTGAAGAAAACAGAGATAAATTTGCCTTCCTGAAGAACAAGTAATTTTTACTAGAAATTCCTTTCTAAATTTTCTTTTTCATAGAATTATTACTAATCGTTGCATTAGTTAATCGCATAATAATTACATGATTACATCTTTGGGCGTGGGAATTCCAATAATGATGAGTTGCAATAAATGATGTCAAAATTGAATATTCAGTAAACGGCGATGGCGAGCCTAATATTTTCATTTTCATATATTGTAAATTAGTATAAGGATAAGTTAAATAAAATCCCTTAAGAAATGATGAGAATTATTTTGTCATAAACACTATGTTATCGAACAACAGTAAATCTAAAAATAAATAATCCGCTGGACCAATATAAAAGTTTACCCATTCAATTTAGAATTTAATGTAAGAACAAAATGTAAATAATAATAATAATAATAATAATAATAGTAAAAACTGTAGAATTCCAAACGATTTTCCTTACTTGTAAAAACTCATTTTCAGTTTGGAATAAAATTGTTTTTGCTTTCACCAAACAAGAACAATTTAACGTTATTTAATTATTTAATTATATAATCATTAGTACATGAAGGAGTTCAAAAATGTTATGTATGAAAAGCCCATAATATTTAGAACTTAATTTAAGAACAAAATGCATAGCAGAAATCTTAAATAATAATAATAATAATAATAATAATAGTATGAGTAATAATAATAATAAAAGCTGTAGAATTCCAAACAATTTTCTTTTCTTGAAAAATGTCATTTTCAATAAAAAAATTTTTTCACCAGACGATCTTTTAGAGCATTTTTTTAAAAATTATATATTTACATAATTATTAGCATGCGAAAGAAATTTAAATAAATATTATGTATAAAAAGATAGTGAAGGAGTTCAAAAATGTTATGTATAAAAAGTCCATAGAATTTAGAATTTAATGTAAGAACAAATGCATAGCAGAAATCTTAAAATAATAATAATAAAATGTAGAATTCTAAACGATTTTCTGTTTTTGAATAATCTCATTTTCATTTTGAAATAAAATTGTCTTTTCTTACATCAGACGATATTTAAGAACAATTTAACATTTTTAAATTATGTAATCATTAGCACTTGAAAGAAATTTAAATAAATAATATATATAACCCCCCATAAAATTTAGAATTTAATGTAAGAACAAAATACATAACATAAATCTTAAATAATAACAATAATAAAAACTGTAGAATTACAAACGATTTTCTTTTCTTGAAAAATTTCATTTTCCCTTTGAAATAAAATTGTTTTTGCTTTCACAAGACGATATTTTAGTATTATTTAACGTTATTTAATTATTTAATTATATAACTATTAGCACGCGAAATAAATTTATACAAGCCAATAAGAATATCTCTTGAGACAAATTAAATTAAAATAACGAATAAGAAATAAATAAGAATAAATATAAATAAATAATAAGAAATAAATGTACCAAGATGGAGTATAGATTCATCAAGATGGATTTGAGATTTGAAGTCAACCAAAATGGATTGCAGATTTGAAATCCACCAAGATGAATAGTAGATTTGAAATATTAAATATTCCAGCCATTTCCTGGCACCATAAGCCCATGTTGTAATTTCTGATTTACAGGAATTACAACATGGTAATGTTCCAGATCCGTTTCGTCTCCGTTATTTATGCGTATGCCTACTATTAAATCTTTTATCATTGCAACATTTCATAAGTCCACCTACTGGTGACTTTTGGAATTATATTTTTTAATGGGATAATCTTCTTCATGTCTTTATTAGCCTCTCTACATTATTACATGCCATTGCGATTTTTAGATCGAAAAATATAGATGGGTTTGAGTAATATCAGTTTCATTATAGCCATCCGAAACTAGAATTAGAATAACGAATTTGAAATATAAAATACTTTTAATGTAAGCTAAAATTTCACAATTTTTTTTACCTAAAAACTGTAAAATGCTATACCTATTAATCCAAATCTGTAATCCATTTTGATGATCTGCACTACATGTTGGGGAATCTACAATTCATCTTAGTGAATTTCAAATCCACAGTCCATATTGGTGGATTTTAAATCTACAATCCATGTCTGTGAATCTACAATCAATCTTGGTGAATTTCAAACCTACAATCAATTTTGATGAATTTCAAACAAACAATCAATCTTGGTGGGTTTCAAATCTACAATCCATGTCGAAATCTACAATCCATATACAACCCATCTTGGTGAATTTCAAACTACAATCAATCTTGTTTGATTTCAAATCTGCAATCCATCTTGGTAAATCTATATAAATCATCAATCTTGGTGAATCTATATAAATCATCAATCTTGGTAAATCTATATAAATCATCAATCTTGGTAAATCTATATAAATCATCAATCTTGGTAAATCTATATAAATCATCAATCTTGGTGAATCTATATAAATCATCAATCTTAAATAAATCTATATAAATCATCAATCTTGAGAAATCTATATAAATCACCAATCTTGGTGAATGTATATAAATCACCAATCTTGGTAAATCTATATAAATCATCAATCTTGGTGAATTTATATAAATCGCCAATCTTGGTGAATCTATATAAATCATCAATCTTGGTGAATCTATATAAATCATCAATTTTGGGGAATCTATATAAATCACCAATCTTGGTGAATCTATATGAATCATCCATCTTGGTAAATTTCTATAAATCGCCAATCTTGGTGAATCTATATAAATATAAAATACTTTTGGCGTAAGCTAAAATTTCAAACTTTTTTTTTAATTAAGAACTGTTTTATTTAAGATGTATATTTATTATTCAGGAACTTGATGATCAGGCTTGAAGAATTCGAGATGATGTTAGATGAATTGAAAAGGCTCGTTTAGACCTCGTTGATTATGCCAAAGGTTTGCCCTACAATTTAGAGACCAAACATGAAGTTGATGTGAGTATCATTATTGCTTATCTCCAGAACAAATAAATACAATATCTAATAATTCATCTCCTTTAATTAATTCATAAGATAATGAGATATTTAGACCATTTTAAAATAATTTATGTAAATGTAGTAAAAACAGGATTTTTAAAATTCATTAAGTAGATCACGTGTGTCAAACTCTACCTTTCCAAGTAACCAATATTTAAAATGAGCCAGGATTTAATTAAATCCTAATTTAATTAAGAAAATTCTTTTAATTAAAAGTAAATTACATTTCAAAATTATTGTGACAATGTATTATAATGATTAGAAAGCAGAATACATATATATAAAAATCTTTAACCATTTAATTATTTTGTGTAAGTATTTCATCAAAATTTATCAATTTTTATAAAATAGGTTGAAGATTTTTATTTGAAATGTTAACCAATACGGATATTTAACAATTCTCTTTGTTGGAAAACATTGTTTATGTAATGACACACTTTCCCAACGTCAGTGGTATTGTGGTGTAATCGTCATTCCTCCTTCTTGGCAAAATCGCTACTGGTGGCATTCAGGAGAAATTGTCAATTGGTCGACAGACTCACCCGGAGAGTAAATATATAGAGGAAGTACCGCGTAAGCGAGGACGTAGAAGTACAGCGTAACCATGAGCTTCTGTTGAGAAACCTTAAGTTTATAGTCTCATATCCTGAGAGGAAATATTTTTAAGGCAACCCTGCATATTAGTTGGCCTACAGATTCTCACACGGAGAGGAAGCACATTTCGCTCACCTTGCTCGTAGCTGAGTATCGGGTTTTCGGTTTAGAAGTGGAGTCCTTCCCCGAATCCATAATTATATCTTTAATTGTGTTAAATATTGTATGCGTGTGGTGTTTGTGCATGTGTAAATAAAGCTGTCGGTTTAGAAGTGGGGTCCTTCCACGAATCCATAATTATATCTTTAATTGTGTTAAATATTGTATGCGTGTGGTGTTTGTGCATGTGTAAATAAAGCTGTCGGTTTAGAAGTGGGGTCCTTCCGCGAATCCATAATTATATCTTTAATTGTGTTAAATATTGTATGCGTGTGGTGTTTGTGCATGTGTAAATAAAGCTGTCGGTTTAGAAGTGGGGTCCTTCTGCGAATCCATAATTATATCTTTAATTGTGTTAAATATTGTATGCGTGTGGTGTGCAAATATTCGGTTTAGAAACATCCCACATGCGTGTAGTGTTATTCAGAAACACCACACGCATACAATAAGTAAAGCTCCTAGTTCTCCAACCTGTGCCTCAGGTATCTCAACCTAACCACACCCAGTTACAATCCATTTATCTAATTTATAGACTACAGTGGTAAAATAAAATAATAGATTCATACAATTTTTCGACCGGTGTTGTCATTTGTGAGAATAACTTAAAAAGTAAAGGAAACAAATGAGCAAAATTATTAAAAAAAAAAAAAAATAATAACTGATTGTTATAAAATTATTATACGAGACTAAATTATTTTTATCTCGTAATCAGGGAATCTTCTCTATATATTACTGAATAAAACAGATTTGAAAAAATAGAAGATAATAAAGTTTATGTAAGGATGCCTTTTCGCAAAGTCAGAATGGCTTAAAAATGGTGGCACTTAACTTTTTTATTATTTCAGATTGGTAAATTGTTGAAAAATATCACAAAATGCATTTCCGTATTTTACGATGTTGTTTGGAAAATGGATCTGACCAAAGGACCAGAACAACTGAAGCGAGCTTTCGACGCCTACAATTATGACGGTAACGATATTTACAACAGATATCTCAAGCTAGTCAAAACTCTCATATTGAAATTAGTAAGCCGATGTTTCTTTATCAATTCATAATAATTTATGTAATATCAATTTGCTATGTAGAGTAATTATACAGAGTGCTTAAAAGGTTTTCACCTGTTTTGGTAAAAAAACATTTTTAAAAAATTGTAAAAATATGGACCGGTATACAGGCTACCCATAAAATTTATAATTAAATGTAAGAACAAAACGCATTGCAACAAATATAAAAAATAATAAACTACAGAATTCCAAACGATTTTCTCTTTAAAAATTTCTTTTTCACTTTGAAATAAAATGGTCTTTGCTTTCATCAGACGATCTTTTAGAACAATTTTACATTAATTTTTCTTCTGAATTAATTTTTTACTTAATTATTTAATATTTAACTCAATTGTTTTGTAAATAAATTTTACGTATAAAAAGCTCGTAAAAGAAATTTAAAAAAAAAAAAAAAATAGTGAAATAAATTTGTTTCACCTGTTTTGGAAAAAACATTTAAAAAAAAAATTGCAATAATAGAGTTCGATATACAGGTTATCCATAAAATTTAGAATTGAATGTAAGAACAAAACGCATTACAACAATCGTAAGAAAGATACTATAGAATTCCAAGCGATTTTCTTTTTTTTTTTTTTTTTTTGAAAATTTCGTTTTCACTTTGAATTAAAATTATCTTTGCTTTCATCAGACGATCTTTTAGAATAACTTTTCTTCTGAATTCATTTTTAATAGTTTACTTAATTATTTAATAATTAACAAAATTATTTTTTAAATAAATGTCATGTATAAGAAAGCTTGTAAAAGAAATTAAAAGAATAGCTCGTGAAAGAAATTTAAAACCAAAATTTGAAGTGATGAAGGAATATGAAAATTTCGCCGCCCAAATAAATACTTATATTTTTATGGGCAAAAATTGAAAGAGAATGTGTTAAAGCATTTTTTTAATAAACTGCGTTTTACATTGTATATAATATTCAACGTTTACAATAAATATAAAAAATGGAACTTTTTAAATTAATAAATAAATTAATTGAATTGATTTTAATACATTTTTAATTAATATTAATTTTAATTAATTTTTTTAATTAATAAATTAATACACTTAATTTAGTTTGAATTTAAATAGAAAACTTCTAATTCGTGTTCTAATGGAAAATTTCTAAATAATTTCTATATATTATTTTTATCAGATGTGCTTTGTATATAAAATTTTGTAAATTTTTTTCTTTGTTAATAATAGAAATTTCAGTCAAAACAGAAGAAATAAAATTAATTATTAATTTCTTTTTTAATGATTTTATTTTTAAATAAGTAAATCTAACTTTTAATTTAAATTAATCATTATTAAAAAATTAAAATAATTATTAAAACCATAACTTCATTTTAAATTTTAATAACTTACCTTATTAAATTTATAAATTTGAGAAATAAAATGGATTTGAATTTTAAATATTTTAAAAATTAAATAAATTGTATTTTAATAATTTATGTAAGTTTTTTAATATTTAAAAAGTAAATTATGTTTTCTGCAATTATATATTTTTCTTTTTTTTTTTTCCTTCTAGGACCCTCAAAGTAAGAAAATTGTGATTTTATTCCTGTAAATCAGGTTGCAAATTTTTATCACTTTTTTTTTTTTTGTTTTATTTAAGTTTATTATTGTTTATATTACCATTTTTTAACAGATATCCTTCCCAATTTTTTTATTTGTAAATTTATTTAAAAGACTTATATCATTTAATTTATCATATTAATTAAATGTGATTATTTGCTGCTAATTAACTCCATCAAAACGATTTTATATTAACTTATACATGATGCTTTGATAAATAGAATTCTTTTACTATGCATGCTAAAAAAAAAAATAAAAAAAATATTGAAATTTTTTTTGAAACTCCAAAAAAGTTGATTATTATACATTTTTTTTTGGAAAAGTATTACGCAATTAATTTTATTGAATAAATATTTTAGTTTCTTGTTATTAATAAAGATTTGAAAAAAAAAAAAAAAAGCAAGACTTGATGATTTGATAATATCAAAATGATGTTTTGATAATGATGTATGATGATGTTTTGATAATGATGTATGATGATGTTTCTTCCTTAATAACTAGATAATATTACTTTGAGACTTAAATAACTCAAGACTTAAGAACTGTTAGACATAGAACTGTAAGACTTAATTAATTTAAGATTTAAGAACTGCAAGATTTATTTAACTTAAGACTTAAGAACCGTTTTGTCTTAATTAACTTAAGATTTTAAACTTATAACTTAAGACTTAATTAACTGTTTTTCAGAACGATTGCATTTATAAAAATACAGTACAGCAAATTCAAAACTACCTATTTTTATCGAATTTTGTTATTGCAGTAGATTCCTGATTATCGATTAATATGGACCAAGCTCACCTCAGATAAACAGGATCAATACATGTACTATATAAGGAGACGAGAAATTTAAACTCATAATTTTTTTCGAAAAATTTAATAATTTTTAAGGTACTATATGTATTTATAATCCTTACGATGCATACACGAAATGCTTTCGTAAAAATGGAGATGTGATCTTACTGCTTCCTTAATAGATAATAGAGAGTTTTTGCATACCGTATTTTGGACGTACGTTAGCTTTTTCTCCTAGCGCACATGCTCATAGGAAATTACGCATGCGCATGTGTAATAATGTTTCCTATGAGCATGCGCGCTAGGGAGAAAAAGCTAACGGACGTCCAAGATACGGTATGCAAAAACTCTCTAATATTACTGTAAGACTTAAGAACAGTTAGACTTAGAGCTGTAAGACTTAATTAACTGTTTTTCAAAAAGATTGCATTTATAAAAATACAGTACAGCAAATTCTTAACTATTTATTTCAGTCGAATTTTTGCTATTGCAATAGACTCCTGATTATCATTTAATATGGTCCATAAAATACCTTCACTTTGCAATGCTTTTACATACAATACTTTCGTAAAAATGGAGATATGAGGGTACTGCTTACTTAATAGATAATATTACTGTAAGACTTAAGAACAGTTAGACTTAGAACTGTAAGACTTAATTAACTGTTTTTCAAAAAGATTGCATTTATAAAAATACAGTACAGCAAATTCCTAACTATTTATTTTAGTCGAATTTTGCTATTGCAATAGACTCCTGATTATCAGTTAATATGGTCCATAAAATACCTTCACTTTACAATACTTTTACATACAATGCTTTCGTAAAAATGGGGAATGAAATTCTACATTGGTTGTTTGTGGTTCTACATTTTAGGCTAATTAGATAGGGACCTACAGTTTAACGTGGATTCACGAACCTAACAAACCTCCATGCAGTCGCCAGGATTAGAACCTAAAGCCTGTGGTAACAAAGGCCAGAGCGCTAACCAATTGGCCATCACGCCGTCTATACATTTATAGAAGTCCATGATTATTTTTTGTTTACGATATCATAAATATTTTATTGCTGCAATTGTACAATGTCTTCAAAATTGCATATGTAGCATCTTATTGCTGCTCAATAGCTTTTCAATTGAACTTGACTTTCTGTAAAATATCATTTTCTTGAAATGAACATTGTTTTCATCTTCACTACTATCAGCTCCATCCTTCCTCCCCAAGAGTTGGAAAAGTAATAAATAGCTCCCTTTACTGTCATTCTCCTTTCTAAAAGAACATACGCTGCATAACACTGAAATAGAAGAGGAGTCGTAAAAATTATCCGCGGTTTTGAATTATCTCATTATTTATGACAATTTAAGTATCTTGCTGTTCATTTGCGTGCATTCTCTGTAATACTCTTTTAGAAAGGATTTTATAAGTACGAAAGTGAGAAGTAATCAGTGAGAAGTCAATTAGGAGAAAAGTAACCAACCCCATCCCCTATCGTCCTTTAAGAGTTGGGAGGGTAAGAAATAGTTCCCTTACAGTCATTCTCCTTTCTAAAAGAACATACGCTGCATAACACTGGAATAGAAGAGGAGTCGTAAAAATTATCCGTGGTTTTCAATTATCTCATTATTTATGACAATTTAAGTTTCTTGCTGTTCATTTGCGTGCATTCTCTCTGTAATACTCTTTTTTAGAAAGGGTTTCGAAAGTAAGTACGAAAGTGAGAAGTAATCAGTGAGAAGTCAATTAGAGAAAGTACCAACCCCATCCCCTATCGTCCTTTAATAGTTGGGAGGGTAAGAAATAGTTCCCTTGCAGTCATTCTCCTTTCTAAAAGAACATACGCTGCATAACACTGGAATAGAAGAGGAGTCGTAAAAATTATCCGCGGTTTTCAATTATCTCATTATTTATGACAATTTAAGTTTCTTGCTGTTCATTTGCGTGCATTCTCTCTCTCTGTAATACTCTTTTTAGAAAGGGTTTCATAAGTTCGAAAGTGAGAAGTAATCAGTGAGAAGTCAATTAGAGAAAAGTAACCAACCCCATCCCCTATCCTCCTTTAAGAGTTGGGAGGGAAAGAAAAATAGTTCCCTTTACAGTCATTCTCCTTTGAAAAGAACATACGCTGCATAACACTGGAATGGAAGAGGAGTCGTAAAAATCGTTCTCAGTTTTCGATTATTCGGTCATTATTTATGACAATTTGAGTTTCTTGCTGTTCATTTGCGTGCATTCTCTCTCTGTGTGTAATGACTTTTAAGAAATAATTTCATAAGAATGAGAGAAGTCAATAACCAGCTTCCACCTCTTCAAGAGCAGGAGAGGTAATAAATATCTCCCTTGTTGTCATTCTCCTTTCTAAACGAGCATACGCTGCTTAACACTGGAATGGAAGAGGAATTTCTTGTCAGAGTGGAAAAAAAAATGACCATAATGTTTTTTTCAGTAATTGGTTAAAGCAAAAATATATTAAACTAAGCTTGGTTAATCATAACTCTACTGTAGCATTAATAAAAACGTTTATTTGAAACACATTATTCAATACTTTTTCAGTTAAGCGGAGTGAAGTGGCGGGCGACACATACATTCAATGGGGAAACAACAACTGCACAGCAAATCACACCCAGGTTATGTACCAAGGATTTACGATCAGTTCCGCTGAGGAAGGCATCGGGGGTGTTGCGCAGTACGAGTGCTCACCCAAAACACCAGTCAAGGGTTACGAATTGAAGGACGATAGCACATATTCTCATCTTGGTAAGTATTCCATTCAAGTGGCATTATAATTCGTGAATTATGAATGTTTCTAAAGGGTTTATATTTCAAGCTTTTCTAAATTTGCCTATGTAAAGGAAAATATTATGATAGCTTAACTAAAATTTTTGACGTAACACCACGCGCTGAAAGACAATATGGTATTTTATATCAAAGCAATGCTGATGACAACTTTTCAGACACTAGTCAGGGCCGGATTTAGATGAAAAGAGGCCCTAGGCTATTCCACTTATAAGGCCCTTTCACCTCCCATTTTTAAGTTTGTCAATTACACGAGAGATAATAAAATACATCATTACTGCGATATATAGCAATATGTAAAATGAAACATGTTGTGATTGGTACTAATCTTTATAAAAAAAAATGTGACACGGATAATGAAAAAAAAAAAAAAAAAAAAAAAAAGGCGTGACCACTTATTTGGACATTTATCCTCTGCAAGCGTTGATATCAACCAATACATTTTTATGCTTGTTTGTAAGGTCATATGTGTAGAATTTCTCTTTATTTTCGATTCAGTGTTTTAGTGTTTACTGTTTTTAGAATAGTGTAATTCTAATTTTGCTAACAATTTGAATGTAGGCCCCTCTTGATCTTGAGGCCCTAGGCTGAAGCCTAGTTAGCCTGTAGGAAAATCCGGCTCTGACACTAGTTTTCATTTACACCTGAAAACGTCATTAAAACTATGCAGAAATTTTTCATATCTTTTCCAATTAAAATAACACTAAATTGAATGATGACTGTTATTCTTCATGCAATGTCAAATGAATATCGTTTTTTGCCAGCTACATTTCTATAAATATATAGGAATTCTGTAGGTTTCATGTTATGGAAGGAATAGTAGTAATAACGCATTGCCATTCTCCTTTCTAAACGAACATGCGTTGCTTAACACTGATATGAAAAAAAGTCGTAAAAACGTTTTACTCAGAATATGCAAAAAGAACCATAAAGATTCCTTTCTTTCAATAATTGATTAAAGCGGAAACTAGATTAATCATTTTATGCACAAATTATAAATATTTGGAAGGATACTGATTGTGATTCTTATTTTCCTACTATATAATAATTTTTGTAAGATGTAAATAAATACTAAAAAATATCTTCTTTTTATGCAGTATTCTTAACATAGTGTTTTGTTGTTAGCAAAAATAGTACTACATAAAAAGAGTTATTAAATTTTTGTAAATATTTCGTTTCATTTTATAATTTAATAGAATGAATTAAATACACCTAAATCTTTTATGTTAATTGGGATATCAAAAATATTTTTTTTTATTCACTGTTACGTTATGAACTTAAAGTTTAAATAGGAAAAAAAATCCGGAATTCGAGAAAATGTGTAGAGTTTTATTATATCTGAGAATTATGCTTTAAAGGAGATCTTAAATTGGCCAGTAATTTAAGCAATTAAATTAAGGAATAAAATTTCTACATTTATAAAAGGATATAAAAGGAATGAATAAATTATATCTTATGCTACTTAAAGCTTAATGAAAATGATGTCTGGAAAATAGAATATGTCTCTTCCTTACGTGGCAAAATCTAGATATATAACTGGGGAACATTATTTTTCTGTAAAGGATTAAGAAATTACATCTGATTACAGCAAAGGCAGAAGCTGGGTAATGTTTAATTGCATAAAACAAATCGCAAGTTTATCTGAATAATTGCTTAAATAGTGCTACTTAATATGATATATTCAGAAAGATACTTCACCATCGCCAAGGAGGCTGCATGGATGTTTTATTAGTTATAATCAATAAAGGACAACCTGTTTTTATGTGAGACGAATTACAAAACAAGAAACAAAGTAGTATAAGATAAATGGAGACTACCTCTAGTATTAGATAAATGGAGATTACCTTTAATATAAGATAAATAGAGATTACCTCTAATATCAGATAAATGGAGATTATCTTTAGTATAAGATAAATAGAGATTACCTCTAATATGAGATAAACGGAGACTACCTCTAAAAGTAAGTTTTAGATAAATGGTGATCATCTCCAGTTAGATAAATGGATATCACCCCAAAATGTATAGCATAAGATAAATGGTTATCAAATGAATAGTTTAAGATAAATGGATAACAAATGGATAGTATAAGATAAATGGATAACAAATGGATAGTATAATATAAATGGATAGTTTAAGATAAATGGATAACAAATGGATAGTATAAGATAAATGGATAACAAATGGATAGTATAAGATAAATGGATAATAAATGGATAGTATAAGATAAATGGTTATCAAATGGATAGTATAAGATAAATGGATAACAAATGGATAGTATAAGATAAATGGATAACAAATGGATAGTATAAGCTAAATGGATAACAAATGGATAGCATAAGATAAATGGATAACAAATGGATAGTATAAGATAAATGGATAACAAATGGATAGTGTAAGATAAATGGATAACAAATGGATAGTATAAGATAAATGGAGATTGTCTCTAGTAAAAGATAATTGGATAACAAATGGATAGTATAAGATAAATGGAGATTGTCTCTAGTAAAAGATAAATGGAAATTACCTATAGTATTAGATAAATGGAAATTCTAATATAAGATATTTGGAGATTACCACTGGTATAAGACAAATGGATATTCTAGTATAAGATAAATGGAGATCTCTAGTATTAGATACATGGAGATTATCTCTATTATAAGATAAATGGAGGCTACCTCTAACATAAGATAAATGGAGATTAATGTAAGACAAATGGTAATTTCCTCTAGTTTAAGATAAATGGAGATTACTTCGTATAAGATAAATGGAGATTACCTCTAGCTTTAGATAAATGGAGACTTTTATGTAAAAAATAACTGCAATCATGCACTTTCTTCCACAAAGCTGTTCTTCTAAATGGGAATGCAATATCACTATCAACAGAATATATTTAGGTTTTCATAATTAACATCATATCATCATCAATATCATAAAATTCTGATGTGGCAGTAACATCAGAATTTTATGGTATTTTCTAGTGGGACGCCAGACAAGAAATGCTGATCAGTGTACCTGGAATTTAAACCTTTTTACCACAGATTGCGCCAAACATTATGACTTGTTCCATAATGATAAAAATTTGGCGACATTATCCCATTAGCGCCACAAAAACAAAAAATTACCAATTTATAAAAATTTTATAAAATTTTGACATATTAACAGGTGGGCTGAAAAGTTCCTAGGCTAACACATAGATAGCGCTACTAGTATTAAATATATATAAATTTTAGTTAGCTCTTTAACCTTCAAAAGACACGTGTATAACTTTGACAGCTGTTGCACTGCTAGTATGTGAGTTATAGCATTTTTAATGAAGTTATAGCAATTTTTAGTGTTCATCACGTGCAATCCACTCGGCTGACTGTCGATTCGACTCCGGTGTGAAATGATGGAGCCATGTTTCATTCATTGTCACATACCCATTGGACAGACTCTTTGGGGCGTCCACTGCGTGCATCGTCCTCGGTGCTCATTTCGTCATTAAATTTAGCAAACCACTTCTCTACGGTTGATTTTCCTGGTGAAACGTCTGAATAATGTTTATCAAGCCAAGCCTTGGCTTCAATAGTATTTTTTTTTTGCCAAAAAGCAATGCTTTATTAACACACGAAATTCCTTTTTATCCAATTTTTTCAAACCAACAAAAGTTGCTTCACTAAAAATGCTTTAACTCACATACTAATAGTGCAACAGCTGTCAAATTTATACACGTGTCTTTTGAAGATTAGGGCTAACTAAAATTTATATGGATTTAATGCTGGTAGCGCTATCTATCTGTCAGCCTAGGAACTTTTCAGCCGACCTGGTAATTACATTTTTAATTTTCTAGCCGGAATCCGTTACCCAAAATTGGAGAAAGCCGCCAATCCCTTCAAGGGTAAAGACGCCAAGAAGATATCAGAAACAGGAGTGAGCTGCGCCAAATGCTATTCTCCAGACTCGGCTTCTTGCGTCATGTTTTCTGCCACTCTGACCTGTCCATTAATGTGGGAGCCCAAGTACATGGGTTATTTAATGAGCGCCAGAACCAATGGACACACCACTCAATACATCTGTGTTGATGAGACACCTTCTGCCGGATACACCATGGATCCAGAAACTGGTTCTAAGGACACTGTGGCTCTGACAACCATTGACAGTTCTGGTTCTCTTCCAAGTGATAAATACCCTCAAGGCGCTATGATTCGATGCGTTGTATGCTGCATGAAAAGCAACCAAATTGCTTCTTAGGCAATAGCTTTAAACTTCATGTGAAAGTTATTTTTAATTCTAAGATACTGCTGTTGAAATAATGGAATTGTTGAAAATTATTATTTGTTAGAATAATAAATTATCAGTGTTATTATGATTAAATAAAAAAAAAAACAATCTGGATGTGTAATAAAAATATCTGAAGAATAAATTTTGACAGAAATATTCTTGTTTCTTCACCTTATTTTGAATTAAATTTGACTTGCACTGGAAGAAATATAAAAAAAAAAATATATTAATATGGAAAATAAGTATGGAGGATAAATATACCAGTTTAAATATTCAGACACAAAAGAATTTGAACTTGCAATACCGAATGTTTATAAATGTGAAAGGCTACGTGAAAACATATATGTGAAATATTACGTGAAAATATATGTGCGAAATATTACGCGAAATATATAAGTGAAATATTACGTGAAAAACTAAAATTAACGCTAAATTTTTACAATTCTAAAAAATTTAGTTATTGTTTAAAAAGATAGAAACAGATGCAAAAACAAACACATAAATACATCAAACTGCAAAGCAGAAATAATAAAAAACAAACAAACTACAACGTTTCAACAAAATGTAAATAAAAAAAAATTCAGACATTATTTCAATTACAGACACAAAATAATTTGAACCTACAATACCGAATGTTTATAAATGTGCTGCGAGATGTTACATGGAAAACTAAAACTAATGCTATGTCTTAACGATTCTAAATTATTCCTGTATTGTGTGAAAGAGGGAAAGAGATACAAAAACAAATATACAAATGCCTCAAACTGCAAAGGAGAAACAAACAAAAAACTGCAAAAGTTTTCTCAAAATGTAAATAAAAGAAATTTCTACATTATTTCAACTACAGACACAAAATAGTTTACCGAATGTTTAGGATTGTGCTGCGAAATGTTACATGGAAAACTAAAACTATTGCTAAGTTTTAACAATTCTAAATAATTCGTGTATTGTTTAAAAGATGGAAACAGATGCGCAAAACAAGCACAAAAACTACAATAAGAAAAATGAACACAAAAAAACTACAATAAGAAAAAAAAAAAAAAAAAAAAAAAAAAAAAAACCAAATAAATGCACCAAACTGCAAAGCATAAACAAACAAACAAAACTGCCCCATTTCGACAAGGAATAAATAAATAAAATTCCAATATATAATTCGAAGTAGTTTTATAATTCAAATTATTTAACTTTGGATAAATTGAGATGCATATTTTATAGATATAGTAAAGATTTAAAGTAGTGGCCTTGGGATCATTAAAACACGTTTATCTGCCACATAACTTTGTAAAACAGCATAGTGTAATATATGTATATATATATATATATATATATATATGTGTGTGTGTGTGTGTGTGTGTATACATACGGGATGTACCGCTATAATTGATTGTACCGCAGGTTTCGGAATAGAATCCCGCGGGGGCCATGGATGATTATAGTTGTTGTGACTGAAAAACGTAACTTCTCCTTTGGTTATTAAACACGTTTATTAATGCAACACAAGAAAGAAATGATGATACATGATGAGGCTATATACAAATGATTTACTTATACTCTGAAGTGACAAAGGTCATGGGATACCTCTTAATATCGTGTCGGCCCTCCTTTCGCCCGGCGAAGTGCAGCAACTCAACGTGGCATGGACTCAACAAGTAGTTGGAAGTCTTCTGCAGGAATATTGAGCCATGCTGTCTCGATAGACGTCCATAATTGTGAAAGCGTTGATGGTGCAGGATTTTGGGCACGAACAGACCTCTCGATGATGTCCCATAAATGATCGATGGGATTCATGTCGGGCGATCTAGGTGGCCAGATCATTCGTTGGAATTGTCCAGAATGTTCTTCAAACCAATCGCGAACAGTTGTGGCCCGGTGACATGGCTCATTGTCATCCATAAAAATCCCATCGTTGTTTGGGTACATGAAGTCCATGAATGGCTGCAAGAGATCTCCAAGTAGCTGAACATAAGCATTTCCAGTCAATGTACGGTCCAGCCGCACCAGAGGACCAAGTCCATTCCATGAAAAAACAGCCCACACCATTACGGAGCCACCACCAGCTTGAACAGTGCCTTGCTGACAGTTTGGGTCCATGGTTTCGTGGGGTTTGCTCCACACTCAAACCCTACCATCAGCTCTTACCAACTGAAATCGTGATTCATCGGACCAGGCCACGGTTTTCCATTCATCTAGGAACCAACCGATATGCTCACGTGCCCACGAGAGTCGCTGCAAGCGATGTCGTTCTGTCAGTAAAGGCACTCGAGTCGGTCTTCTGCTGGAATAGCCCAAGAAAGCCAAATTTCTCCGCACAGTTCTTACAGACAAGTCCCTTGTACATCCCACATTCATTTCTGCGGTTATTTGAAGCAGTGTTACTTGTCTGTTAGAATTTACGACTCTTTGCAGACGTCGCCGGTCTCGGTCGTTAAGTGCAGGCGGTCGACCACTGCGCTGTCCATGGTGGGATGTTATGCCTGAAATTTCATACTCTCGGCACACTCTTGACAAAGTGGATCTGGGAATGTTGAATTCCCTAACGATTTCCGAAATGGCATGACCCATGCGTCTAGCTCCAACTAACATTCCGCGTTCAAAGTCTATTAATTCCCGTCGTGCGGTCATCATCACGTCAAAACCTCTTCACATGAATAACTTGAACAGAAATGAAAGCTCTGCGAAAACACTGCGCATTTATACCTGTTCTACGCGATGCTACGGCCATCTGAAAATTTGCATATTGCTATCCCATGACTTTTGTCACTTCAGTGTATATATATATATATATATAAAAGAGAGAGAGAGGGCCACAGCGCTAATCACTCGGCCGCCAGGCCCCATGTGTATATATATAGGGCCTGATGGTCGAGTGACTAGCGCTGGCGACGACACCACAGATTTCAGGTTCGAATCCCTGCGGTGCCATGAATGTTTGTAGAGGTTTGTAATCCACTTTAAACAGTAGGTCCCGGTCACATATGACCGTAGAGCATCACAGAGCCCAATCAGACTTTTCTCACCCACATCCTTCCCAAACTGTAAAGGGGCAGCTCTAGGCACAGTGATGTGGTGTGGTGTAGCAGTAGTAATGCCACCACAGGTTTCGGGATGGAGTCTCGGTGGTGCCGTAGAAGCTTGTAGCGGCTTGGAATTCACTTTAAACCGTAGGACCCGGTCTAATAAGACTGTTTGGGTTGAAAATCCTACCTTGTAAAATTAAAACAACTCCTATCACGAAATGTGGCAGACGGCCTTGTCCTACGATCAAATAACTGAATAATAATCTAAAGTTCTATCACGAACAAGTCCTGCATATCTTGTCTAAACCAGAGTTTTAAAAAGTTAAGTACCTTCTTTATTTCTTGCAAAGTGCTGGGTGGTCTCTTTGCTGCTTGATCGCTGACTACGAAGTGGTAGCTTCTAAATTCTCGTGGGAAGGCTTAATTATGTTTGATGTGAATTAGTCCTTATAGATATTAATGTTATTTACACAAATGCACATTAAAATCAAGTAATATAAAAATAAATTTTTTTAAAGGGAATTCCTACTTTTTTTTTTTTCACTCTATTGCAGAAAATCCTTTATAAATAGTTTTCATTCATTTTTTTTTAAATTTATCTGGCGCCATCTATTGGTAGATATATGCAACTTAAATCTAAAAAAACCCTAAAAATTAATTAATTAAATTTAATTACTGAATTAATATTTGAAAAAACTGTATTAAAAAATCAATGTCATCCACTACAAGTTCAAACAAAATGTATTTGAACTTGAGTGGATGAATAAAAAAGTATTTCATTAACAATTGAAAATTTAAACAAGATATATATAGGGAGAGTGTGAGCTAATAGAAGGAATTGAACAAAGTAATTATTCACATTGATAGCAAGAATAATTTATTAAAAATATTAATTTTAAGGCAAATTTAAGTATTTGTTTCTATATTTTTTGCATCTAACAAACAACTGCCTTTATGTGCATCTAACCTCATGTTATATTCAGTTATTTAAGAATTAGTTCAAATCTAGGTAGCACAAGAGTGTTTAATTTTAATAATTGAATTATCTACTCAAAATTTTATTTTTCAATTCTGTTTTCTTATAATAGTGTATATAGTTTAATTTACTTTAGATTTTTTTAATTTAATTTACTTTTAGCTTACTGAAAATTTACTATTGATTCCCTACTCAACATAATATGATAAAAGAGTTAAATAATTGTTTCTTGAAGGAAGTTTAGTATAAGTTCGCTTTATATGAGTAAGATGCAGAAGAAAATCCGTAAATCAAATACAATAGTACAATCTACAAATCAGTATCACAATCTATACACTACACAATAGTCCGTTTTCACGTTTTTTTAAACGGTGAACACTGAACATTATATTCAGCACGAGTAGTGATTTTTAATAATTTTGCTGCTCAAAAGTATACTGTTGATTTCCTACTTACATAATGTATAAAATAATGCTTTTTCTGTAGGAATTTTAGGATAAGGTCGCCTTACTTGAGTAACATGCAGGATAAAATTCACAAATTAAACACAATAGTACAATCCACAAATCAGTATCATAATGTATACAAACCACAAATTAGTATCCTAATGTATACAAACCACAATAGTCAGTTTTCTCGTACGTGAAAACAGTGAATATTGAGCATTATATTTAGCATGAGTAGTGTTTTTAATGATTTTTTTGTTCATAACGTTATATAGCCTCTTGAATACTCAATCGAATGGCTGTCGTTAGCTGTTTTTTTTGTTTACCATGCAAGGTTGATACAAAAATAACAAATATAAATACTATCACCATACATAAATTCGGTATTTCCCTTTTAAAAATAAAAACTATAGTATATTATTCTCTCTTTATGGTAAAAGGATGAGAAATGAGATATGGAATGGATCTACAAACAAATCACGTTATTACTGAAATCTAGCAATTCATATGTTTATGTACAGGGTGAATAAAATATTCGATGCAAAAGTAAAATGCGATAAAAAGATAGATTAATCGTAGAGATTATTAATCTGAGGTTTGGAGATTAATATTTATCTTAGTACGGGATTTCGAGTAACACAAATTTTTTTTTTGTTCGAAACCACGATAATATGGGATGTTGCTGCCTGTTTTGGAAAAAAATACAAAAACAGATATTTGTGAAATACTATATTTATTTCAGTATGCAAATGAAAATATTCATGAAAATTTACTTAGTAAGTACAGGTGCAAATGCTCAATATCCTCATTATCCATTACAGTACTGAAAACACCCGATATAGCATGAAACAGCATATCATGGTTATCTGCTGTTTCCTACTGAATGCTTCTTCCAGTAAGGACTGAGTATTTCCTTTATAAATATTTGATTTTAAATAGTCCCCCCCCCACATAAATTACAGCAAGTTTTTAGGCCCGTGATAGAACGCTTTTCAAATAAATGACCGATCGTGAATTACACGTTATATCCACAGCAAAGATTGACTGCAAAGGTACTCAAGCGAACTTCAGAAGGTTGATAATAATGTGTATATTTTGAGAATTAACTATTGTAGCATTTTTACCACCAGAATATATATATATACACTCAAGAGCCAAAACATTATGACCACCTCTACATTTTGCAATGAACTCGCCTGGATGACATGGAAGGCACGTGATCAGGCGGAAGTGGTATTTAACTGGTATTAAGTGGTGGTATTAATCCATGCCAAGGCGGGTTGAAGCTGTGTTGCGCGCCAAAGGTGGGCCAACTCGTTATTGACCGGTGGTCATAATGTTTTGGCTCTTGAGTGTATATAATAGCATCTCCATTCCCAAGAGAAAGGAATGTATATATTTTAGCAAGTGCATAATAATAGCCTATCACTCAAATGTGACAGCAGTAGCAAGTTGTGTGCGGATATTTATACCAGATGAAATTAGTGTTTGTACTAATGAGAAAAAGCTGTTATTCAGTATCATAATTTTTTTTTTTTATTTCCAATGGCAGATTATGAACAGTTACAGCAATAAAAAGAACAACGAAAAAAAAAAAAAAGAACAGAGAATACAACAAAACATGCTGAAACAGAGCTCATTAATCTAACATATCACTAGCCTCCCAATATCGCTCGGCGAGAAAAGTCTTGCTCAGAGCAGGATAGTGAAGTAGATGCGTGGAGTCCATGGTGCATGGTGCATATCTACAGAGGTGCATATCGGGGAAGGAACAATTTTGTGTCTGTAAAGATGGTTACGCAGGCAGTCGGTTGTCGAATTAGCCTCCATAATAGTAAAGGCATCAATATCCTTCTCACACAGAGTCAGCAAAAGCTCTGCCCATTTGGATTGAGACAGTCCACCGGCATTCCACTGTAGCACTCGAAGAGTATCAAAGTGAGGGGAGGAAGACGTAATGCCAAGTTGTAGATCTTTTAGCCACTGAAAAGTGTTACCAGGTGCACCACTGGGAGGTAGATCTACTGCGCACCCTGTATCATAAATAATGAAGTGCGATTGTTAGCGATTGTCTGTTGCACCTTCAGAGGTCGAAAAAGAATTACAGTTGGGATATGGACAGCGTCATGAGTTGCTGCATCGTTATTGGTGATAGCTGAGAAAAAGTTTACTCCAATGAGAAGTGAGGGAGCTGACGGTATTTTGTTAAAGGAAGGTTTTTGAAAAAGGAGGGAGAGCGTTCTGCGGCGAATCGACAAGAAGAAGTGCTGCTTTTCTCTTTTTCTGTGAAGTGATTGAATAGTCCGGAGTTTCCGCCTGCTTTTCAAAGTGAACCCCTTGGGATCCCTGTATCACACCCTGTGATAATTAACGTCTGCCGCAGACTGGGTGAATTAGATTCGTTGTAGACTCGAGAACCCTGAAAATCTCCTACTTTATAGTGAACTACACACGCGAATCAAATTTTATATATATATATTATATATATATATATATATATATATATATATATATATATATATATATATATATATATATATATATATATATATATATATATATATATATATATGTAATGCTTGTAAATAAAAATTAAAGTGTTTCCTCATGAATCAACCTGCCCTCTAATTGAAGCCGTTACAGGTCTAGTGCAGGTCGAGACGTTACACTACATCATTTTACAGAGGGAAATATGCCTCATTCGTCTTTTAAAATGGCAAATAACCAAGAGTCTCCTTTTAACTATTTCCGAAAAGCCCCCTCCCCAGCAAATGCTTTAGTTCATCCTCTGATAGCAATTGGTTGACCGGACTTCGTTTTGTACAATATAAAGACATTTGTGCAAAAACCAAACATGTTCAGCTAATGTGTATGCTCAGTCTGTGAAGTGATTGAATCTCCCGAATTGAAGTTACGGGAATGCTTGATTTATTTCATACGACACCAGAGGGAAAAATTTGAATAATACACAAATGGATATAATATGCATTTTTTCAATTACAATAACGTTAGACACTAAAATTATTTTTGTGTATTAAAACTGTATATGCAGTATTTATTAATGTTTTTTTGTATTCCAAATTTGCGATGTGTGAGCCATGTGCATATGCCACTTCCATGGAAGTATCTGTAGTAGCGCCCCTCTATCATTGGGACTTTGAACTAAATTTTTCGTGATGTACAAAATAATTTAACCCTCGGTGAATATTAACTGAATATTGAATGAATATTATAATATTTTTTATGGCCATTTACTTTTGCAATTCTATTTCTTCTTTGCATATTACTTTTGAATGCGTTTGAAATTCTCTGTATACTCAATATTTACTCTAAAACTAGGCACACCTATGAAAAATTACACCCGAACAAAGTTGGTTATTGTTTATTGAACAAAACATAATTACTGAACGAAGCTTAGTTATCTTTACTGTAAAATCATCCTTGCATATTAAATTTAAATGGAATCACGAACAGAAATGTATTTGAATATGTGAGTTTAGTTCCATTTTACATAATTTAAAATTGCTATATTATTCAAAATATCTGAAGGTTCTATCTTTTATTCAATTTGAAAATTTAACTTTTATACACTTAAGTAATACCCATTACTTTACAAATATTAATTTCAAACTGCTTCAAGAAATCTGTATTTTGTTAAACATTCATTTACACTCAAGAGCCAAAACATTATGACCACCTCTACAGTTTGCAATGAACTCGCCTGGATGACGCGGAAGGCACGTGAACAGGCGGAAGTGGTATTTAACTGGTATTAAGTGGTGGTATTAATCCATGCCCAGGCGGGTTGAAGCTGTGTTGCGCGCCAAAGGTGGGCTAACTCGTTATTAACCGGTGGTCATAATGTTTTGGCTCTTGAGTGTATATACTAATGCAGACAATTTTCAGTTTACATAGAAATTACACTAAGATCAATATTATATAGTTTAAATAATAACAAACAAAACACAATGCAACATAACAAAACATTATTTATTATTCTAATACGTAACGGTAATATTTTTATATTAAAAATGTTGTATATATATATATATATATATATATATATATATATATATATATATATATATATATATATATATATATATATACAACATTTTTATTTATATGGATCCATTATTATATATATGGATCCAACAAAATCTCCAGTAATCTCCAAATTTAAAAAAGAATTACTTGGAGACCCTCTTGGAAGTACGAATATCCTTAAGGAATAAACAGAATGCTATAGTAAAACATTTGTTTTTTTATGAATCTATATATATATACCTATGTCTTAAATCGTATTAAATAAAGTTATTGTAAATGAGATACTTTAAATGTATAAAGTTTTTGTAAGGCTGGCTGCTGATGTAACTTAACTTAATACAATTTGCTTTTAATGTAAATGAGATATTTTTAAATGTATAAAGTTTTTGTAAGGCTGGCTGCTGATGTAACTTAACTTAATACAATTTGCTTTTAATGCAAATTAGATACTTTAAATGTATAAAGTTTTTGTAAGGCTGGCTGCTGATGTAACTTAATTTAATACAATTTGCTTTTTTAATGTAAATGAGATACTTTTAAATGTATAAAGTTTTTGTAAGGCTGGCTGCTGATGTAACTTAACTTAATACAATTTGCTTTTAATGTAAATGAGATACTTTAAATGTATAAAGTTTTTGTAAGGCTGGCTGCTGATGTAACTTAACTTAATACAATTTGCTTTTAATGTAAATGAGATACTTTAAATGTATAAAGTTTTTGTAAGGCTGGCTGCTGATGTAACTTAACTTAATACAATTTGCTTTTAATGTAAATGAGATACTTTAAATGTATAAAGTTTTTGTAAGGCTGGCTGCTGATGTAACTTAACTTAATACAATTTGCTTTTAATGTAAATGAGATACTTTAAATGTATAAAGTTTTTTGTAAGGCTGGCTGCTGATGTAACTTAACTTAATACAATTTGCTTTTAATGTAAATGAGATACTTTAAATGTATAAAGTTTTTGTAAGGCTGGCTGCTGATGTAACTTAACTTAATACAATTTGCTTTTTAATGCAAATGAGATATTTTAAATGTATAAAGTTTTTGTAAGGCTGGCTGCTGATGTAACTTAACTTAATACAATTTGCTTTTAATGTAAATGAGATACTTTAAATGTATAAAGTTTTTGTAAGGCTGGCTGCTGATGTAACTTAACTTAATACAATTTGCTTTTAATGTAAATGAGATACTTTAAATGTATAAAGTTTTTGTAAGGCTGGCTGCTGATGTAACTTAACTTAATACAATTTGCTTTTAATGCAAATGAGATATTTTAAATGTATAAAGTTTTTGTAAGGCTGGCTGCTGATGTAACTTAACTTAATACAATTTGCTTTTAATGTAAATGAGATATTTTAAATGTATAAAGTTTTGTAAGGCTGGCTGCTGATGTAACTTAACTTAATACAATTTGCTTTTAATGTAAATGAGATATTTTAAATGTATAAAGTTTTTGTAAGGCTGGCTGCTGATGTAACTTAACTAATACAATTTTCTTTTTAATGTAAATGAGATATTTTTAAATGTATAAAGTTTTTGTAAGGCTGGCTGCTGATGTAACTTAACTTAATACAATTTGCTTTTAATGCAAATGAGATACTTTAAATGTATAAACTTTTGTACAGCTGGCTGCTGATGTAACTTAACTTAATACAATTTGCTTTTAATGTAAATGAGATACTTTAAATTTATAAAGTTTTTTGTAAGGCTGGCTGCTGATGTAACTTTAACTAATACAATTTGCTTTTAATGTAAATGAGATACTTTAAATGAATAAAGTTTTTGTACGGCTGGCTGCAGATGTAATTTAACTTAATACAATTTGCTTTTAATGTAAATGAGATACTTTAAATGTATAAAGTTTTTGTAAGGCTGGCTGCTGATGTAACTTAACTTAATACAATTTGCTTTTAATGTAAATGAGATACTTTAAATGTATAAAGTTTTTGTAAGGCTGGCTGCTGATGTAACTTAACTTAATACAATTTGCTTTTAATGTAAATGAGATACTTTAAATGTATAAAGTTTTTGTAAGGCTGGCTGCTGATGTAACTTAACTTAATACAATTTGCTTAATGCAAATGAGATATTTTTAAATGTATAAAGTTTTTGTAAGGCTGGCTGCAGATGTAACTTAACTTAATACAATTTGCTTTTTAATGTAAATGAGATACTTTAAATGTATAAAGTTTTTTGTAAGGCTGGCTGCTGATGTAACTTAACTTAATACAATTTGCTTTTAATGTAAATGAGATACTTTAAATGTATAAAGTTTTTGTAAGGCTGGCTGCTGATGTAACTTAACTTAATACAATTTGCTTTTAATGCAAATGAGATATTTTTAAATGTATAAAAGTTTTTGTACAGCTGGCTGCTGATGTAACTTAACTTAATACAATTTGCTTTTTAATGTAAATGAGATATTTTTAAATTTATAAAGTTTTTGTAAGGCTGGCTGCTGATGTAACTTAACTTAATACAATTTGCTTTTTAATGTAAATGAGATACTTTAAATGTATAAAGTTTTTGTACGGCTGGCTGCAGATGTAACTTAACTTAATACAATTTGCTTTTAATGTAAATGAGATACTTTTAAATGTATAAAGTTTTTGTAAGGCTGGCTGCTGATGTAACTTAACTTAATACAATTTTCTTTTAATGTAAATGATATACTTTAAATGTATAAAGTTTTTGTAAGGCTGGCTGCTGATGTAACTTAACTAATACAATTTGCTTTTTAATGCAAATGAGATACTTTTAAATGTATAAACTTTTGTACAGCTGGCTTCTGATGTAACTTAACTTAATACAATTTGCTTTTAATGTAAATGAGATACTTTAAATTTATAAAGTTTTTTGTAAGGCTGGCTGATGATGTAACTTAACTTAATACTATTTGCTTTTTAATGTAAATGAGATACTTTAAATTTATAAAGTTTTTGTAAGGCTGGCTGATGATGTAACTTAACTTAATACTATTTGCTTTTAATGTAAATGAGATACTTTAAATGTATAAAGTTTTTGTACGGCTGGCTGCAGATGTAACTTAACTTAATACAATTTGCTTTTAATGTAAATGAGATATTTTAAATGTATAAAGTTTTTGTAGGCTGGCTGCTGATGTAACTTAACTTAATACAATTTGCTTTAATGTAAATGAGATACTTTTAAATGTATAAAGTTTTTGTAAGGCTGGCTGCTGATGTAACTTTAACTTAATACAATTTGCTTTTAATGTAAATGAGATACTTTTAAATGTATAAAGTTTTTTGTAAGGCTGGCTGCTGATGTAACTTAACTGAATACAATTTGCTTTTAATGCAAATGAGATACTTTAAATGTATAAAGTGTTTGTACGACTGGCTGATGATGTAACTTAACTTAATACAATTTGCTTTTAATGCAAATGAGATACTTTAAATGTATAAAGTTTTTGTACGGCTGGCTGCTGATGTAACTTAACTTAATACAATTTGCTTTTTAATGTAAATGAGATACTTTAAATGTATAAAGTTTTTGTAAGGCTGGTTGCTGATGTAACTTAACTTAATACAATTTGCTTTTTAATGTGAATAAAATTTGGTGTGTTGTATACACTGGATGTCATGTTTTGGACTTTAAGAGCATTTACTGTATGGTATTCATAATAGGTCATTGCATGCACATATTCTTGCTCACCTAAGTTGAACTCGCTGATTATTGTCTCCCACCAGCCTGTTAAGACCTATAGGGGACTTCACTGCCCATAGGATATAGAATTGCATTTTTATATGCTTGTCCATGAAAAATATTGTTACACAATAGGTGAAAGATTTATGGATAGTTTTTAAAAACTTTTCTTCTCTTCTCTTCGGTATTTGTACTTGCATTAGCCCAGTATTTGCTTCAAAACATCCTCGAATTGCCTCCCTAAGCTTTTATGACCTCTCTAGTCGTTCCACTAACCTCTACGAGGCGGCATCGCCCAATTTGGGAATCAATGGTTGACATTATGAATCTATAATATTGTATGCTCATCATCCAGCACGGACATTCCTTTGTAGCTTTCGGACATAAATAACATATATATGATGGTTCAATCGTGTGTCAAACTTCAACATCTATACAATGTTCATTACAGAACCGAAGAAAATTCTCACCAGAAACTCAATACACTGGTCAACAAACATGTAATGCGTCATATAAAGAACTAGAACCTCTTCTACGATGCGTAATTAACGACCGATCGTAACCAATACCTATTACAGTTAGTTAGTTATAACAAATAGTATAAACAAATAACCAAATAGTTAATAAATATAGAACCATATATGTAATATATATATTTGGTTGTATAATATTATGTAACCAAATAGTTATAACTAATACCTATTAATGTTAGTGGACAGCTGTTCATACCAGTCTCGGTGTATGTGACTTATGCACTCATATGCATATTACTTTAACTGTGATTAGACATAGTTACCAGATTAATCCCACGATGATTAAGAAAAATCACCAGATTTATCATATTTACCCTGCAACACACACACACACACACACACACACACACACACACACACACACACACACACACACACACACACACACACACACACACACACACACACACACACACACACACACACACACACACACACACATATACACTCAAGAGCCAAAACACAGGTGACACTGTCAATAACGAGTTGGCCCAC
The DNA here is from genome assembly GCA_021605095.1 of Caerostris extrusa. Taxonomy (NCBI): domain Eukaryota; kingdom Metazoa; phylum Arthropoda; class Arachnida; order Araneae; family Araneidae; genus Caerostris; species Caerostris extrusa. The sequence goes on from BPLR01017344.1 coordinate 117,428, forward strand.
CTTTGTGCGCAACACAGCATTGATTAATACCACCACTTAATACCAGTTAAATACCACTTCCACCTTCACGTGCCTTCCACGTCATCCAGGCGAGTTCATTGCGAAATGTAGGGGTGGTCATAATGTTTTGGCTCTTTTTGAGTATATACACACTTTGTGCTTCTTTTATTATTAAATATATTTTGAGGATAAGTCTCGTTTGTTGGCCTTATGATAATACCCCATGCAATGAAAGATAAACAGATTATGTAAGTTTGTTACTCCGGTAAGTAGATGAGTTGGATTTTCACCATGCTATATACATAAATATGGGCAGTTACCTTAAAGGTTATTCAGAGTGTATTCTGGATATAACCTAAGTGTTATCTTCTGAAAAAAAGTTATCAACTCATCAAATAGTTTATGTAGATTCATGTTGAAATAATGAAAGTTCCGTCGTGTTGGGGAAAAAAAAAAAAACACCGCTATCTAAATATGTGTAAAAGAAGTCCATCTTGAAAAATTATCATCAAGTAATAAATAACGCTTAGTTTCGACTTCATGGTCAATTTTTGATTATGTAAGCAGTCGCCAAGAAAAAGTGCCAAAAATACGAAATTCAAATACGTCTCATAATTTTGCAGATGCCGTTACCGTCTAGAATATCGTCCGATCCACAAACTTCACCAAATCTGCTGATTTCTCTATCAGCGTCTGCTGGTGTTGGATTTCTGATAAGTTGATAAGTTGGATTTCTGCTGTTTCTGAATATTTGTAAACTTTCCCTTTGATGTAACTTGTGAAGCCATACGTCATTCCACGGCATTCTGTTCTTCGAGTAAGACCCATCCTGAAAGAGGTAGGACAAGTACTTCCTATAAGTACTTATCTATTTAATATATAAAAGACAATATTTTAAACAATATTTCAGATAATTTTCAAACAATATTTTAAATTATTTGATTTTTATTTGTTTTCCTTAATTACTCTACCTTATTTTTTTAAAAGGATTATAGAAAAAAAAAAAATGAATTATAGTTTTTTAAATCCAATTTTTTTTATTTTGTTAATACAAAGTTTTTAATATTGCAAATGAAATGAGACTTATAAAATACTATATAAAAAATTTTCAGCCAGCTTATGAAATAATATATAAATTTTCAGCCAGCTCATGAAATAATATATAAGGAAATTTTCAGGCAGTTTTTTAAAAAATTATTTGTTTTTCTTAATTACTCTAACTTATTTTTTAAATGATTATATAATAATAATATTTATTAATTTGATATTATTAATATTAATATTTATTAATTTTATTATTGTAAATGAAATGAGACTTATAAAATAATATATAAGAAATTTTCCGCCAATCTTTTAAAAATTATTTGTTTTTCTATTTGTTTTCATTAATACTCTACCTTATTTTAAAAAATATATGTAATAAAAAATAAATTATAATTTTTAAATCCAACTTTTTTTATTTTGTTAATATTTTTAATATTATAAATGAAATAAGACTTGTAAAAACTGCAACTTGTTAAAGGTACTTTTATGACACAAATGAATTAACGTAGAGTTTTATTTGATAACACAATAAACTAACCGAGTTAACATGAAACAATCTCAATGTAGACGGACAAAAAAAAGCTAGAATAAACCGAATCAATCTCAACATAGACGAGTAAAAAGCTAGAATAAACCGAATCAATCTCAACGTAGACGAGCAAAAGCTTGAATAAACCGAATCAATCTCAACATAGACGAGCAAAAAGCTAGAATAAGCCGAATCAATAAAAACGTAGACGAGCAAAAAAGCTTGAATAAACCGAATCAATCTTAACGTAGACGAGCAAAAGCTTGAATAAACAGAACCAATCTTAACGTAGACGAGCAAAAAGCTTGAATAAACCGAATCTATCTCAACGTAGACGAGCAAAAAGCTTGAATAAACCGAACCAATCTTAACGTAGACGAGCAAAAGCTAGAATAAAACCGAATCAATCTCAACGTAGACGAGCAGAAAGCTAGAATAAACCGAACCAATCTTAACGTAGACGAGCAAAAGCTAGAATGAACCGGAATCAATCTCAACGTAGACGAGCAAAAAGCTTGAATAAACCGGAATTATATAAATCGTCACTAAATAAGAAAAAAAGTAAATAAGCAAATTTGCACGCAATTTAATAATTAGTAAGACATTATAAACGCGTTCAATGTTTTCGTAAAAATAAAAAAGGAAATTGCTCATTTAAAAATTGTTGATATATTTTTGTGGGATAATAGACGTGTTCTTGCTGCTATGTTACGATGCTGTATAAGCCTCATAAAAACTGTAGGTGTAGTATCTTCTTTTGCACAGTGTATTCAGTAGACTTATTAGCCAATTGAACTTAGATCCTCAGAATGTGTCATTTCCTACTGATAGACAGAATTTTCATCCTTAACTAAAGTTAAAATTATGCAACTTCTTTCTGTTCATCTATATTCATCCATTTGACAATAATCATTTTCAGCAAAGGTCTCTTATGACATATAGAAGGCTCGATATCTTTAATGTTTCAAATCTTCAACGGAAAACTGTTCGAGGAGAGATAGCTCTTGTTGTTATTCCCCTTTCCAGACGAACATGCGCTGCTTAACGTTCTTAAGGAAAATGAGAGATAAACTGTAAAAAATTCTGTTCTTAATGCAAAGAAGGGCCAGTAAGAGATTTTTCGTTCAGTTAACTTAATTAAAACGGGAATGGAATATTTGGGGCTTTAACGAGAATGTATTTTTGGAATCTTGAGTTTTTAAATGTATGTTATCATAATTTTTAATCATTCTATTTAAAATGTATTACATAATATTATTTTAAATTTTTAAAAATGTAATTAAAATAAAAAAATATGTGAAGCAATTAGCATTTTATGAATATACACTCAAGAGCCAAAGCATTATGACCACCTGTCAATAACGAGTTGGCCCTCCTTGACGCGCAACACAGCTTCAACCCGCCTTGGCATGGATTAATACCACCAATTAATACCAGTTAAATACCACTTCCACCTGATCACGTGCCTTCCACGTCATCCAAGCGAGTTCATTGCAAAATGTAGGGGTGGTCATAATGTTTTGGCTCTAGAGTGTATATATATATATATATATTATTTCTTATTTAAAAACTCCTTATCAGTATCTAAACAATTAGTTAAATAATTGAAAATTGAACATTCAATGCAAAAAAAAAAAAGAAGAACCTTAAAATGCAATCAAATAAGTATGAAAAAGAAAACTGAAATTTTCTGTTCTTTGAAAGATGGATAGAATTTTCTTTAAAATTATTACAATAATATTTAATATTTCAAATTGATTTGTAAACACTGATGATTGTGACACTAATAATGCGGATTTTTAAACAAAAATTTACATTTAAATTAAAACTTTTTTTTTTTACATTTTAATATTTTTTTATCAAGGGTTTAGCTGAAAATCACGAAAAATAATAATCACGAGAGACCAATAAAATAAGACATCTGTTTGACTCCAGTTGATTATTTTCATTTATTTAGGTGTGATCAATAATTGGGATGATGTATATATATATATATATATATATACTAGAAGACCCGGCCACGCGTTGCTGTGGCTTTCTTGTATTTCGTTCAATTATTAGATACTATAATTGGTATCGTTAAGGAAGTGATTGGTAAAGAATGATGAAAAGATCAAATTAAGTTTCAACGAATAGAAAATGTTTAATTTTTATTAATTTAATGAATGAGGTAGATAATGTTGATTTTTAAGACTGTTTTATAATTATTTTACGTAATATAATTTTTAATAATCATTACTTTCATTTAACTAAGAAATGAACAATATTTCTTGTTAGTCTGTCTTTCGTCGAAATAAATAAATTCGATGGTTTTCGAACACGTGAGCATGCAACATACAGCTGCCCATGGGAGAAACACGGATTCTGAGGTTAGATTTTTTTGGTGGTCGTTTACTGAAAATGATAATTGAAAAATACAATACAATTAAAATAAAATCGGGATATAATAAGAAAAGACTTTAAAAAAATTCACAATAAAATACAAATGCAAACGATCGTTTAAGGTACACGAACACCTTCGAAGGAATTTTTTTGAAATTTTTTATCTTTGTACACATTTTTGGATTGAATGTATCTAAAAACTAATGATTTCACATAAAAAAAAATTTCATTATTATTTTTTTAAAATTTTTATAAGCTAAAATAAAGGTAAAAATGGCCAAAAATTGATACTGTTACAAAACTTGAAATCAAATCAATATTTTTAAATTTCTAAGTTTGTATTTGTTTGTACTAACATTTTACAGTGAATAGACCTCTGGTAAATTTATATCTTTATTATTTATTATTTTGTGTTAGTTTAAATGCTGTCGACACAAAATTCTTCCAAAATTTGCATCTAATTCCAAGTTTAACAATTGAAATAAAAATATTTATGTAGCTATAATCATTTCAGAGGTCTATTCCCTGTAAATATTTATGAAAAACATAAATACAAAGTTTTGTAGCATTTGAATCAAAATTACTTGTGTTATGGTGTTTCACATGAAAACAAAAAGCATAAAAATTCATTCTGAGAAAAAGCTAAAAACAACTTTTAATTAGATATATTACTTTTAAAAATGTTGTAAATATATTAAAATGCCATTGAATTATCAAGTTCATAGTCTTATTTATTAAAAAATATAGTTTTGTTTTTCCTTAAAGCTGTAAATATTTTCTGAGCTTTGTTTTGAAAAAGTTAAAATTTGCTCGACAAACTTTTTTTTTACAACTTCCTGCTATTTGCAAAGGCTTTTTAATATGAAATGACCTGAATTTAAAATATTTAGCCTTTTGCAAGTGTTTTGATTAAATATATTCAAAACCTTTGAATTTCACATAAAAATATCAACTTTAACTATTCTTTATACAATTTATTCTTTAAAATATGGATAAACATTGCAAAAATGTGATATTGTTGCAAAATTTTATAATTCAAAATAAATAAAACATGAATAGTTTTTTCCTTTGCAAGTATTTTTTAATGCTGGGAATATCCTTATGTAGGTAATATACTG
>BPLR01017344.1:127500-146175 GCA_021605095.1 Caerostris extrusa
ATTTCAAATAACTTCTTTAATTTAAATGTGATAATTTTATTACTAAGAAGGGCAACGCAGTTATTTTAAATAACTTCTTTAATTTAAATCTGATAATTTTATTACCAATAATGATAACGTAATTATTTTAAGAATGGCAATGTAGTTATTTTAAGAATAACAATATAGTTATTTTAAATAACTTCTTTAATTTGAATGTGATAATTTTATTACCAAGAATGGCAATGTAGTCATTTTAAGAATGGCAATGTAGTTATTTAAAAAATGGTAACGTAGTTATTTTAAGAATGGCAATGTAGTTATTTTAAGAATGGCAAAGTAGTTATTTTAAATAAGTTCTTTAATTAAAATGCGATTATTTTATTACCAAGAATGGCAACGCAGTTATTTTAAGATAAAATTTATTAACTTAATTAACCAGAATGATTAATTTTGTATTTAAATAAACTATTTAAATGATAAATATATCAGACAAAAATGCATGTAAATTTGTTAATTAAAGTTATTAGTTTAATTACATAAAAATGAAACAAAGAATATTTTTAATTGAAATGCATCAATTAATTTATGAATTGTATGGTGAAATATGTTTAGTAAAATATTTATAAGAATAATATTATATGTTATTAATTACATTTAATAAAAATAAAAATAATAATAATTGTAATATGATTTATTTTTAACTTAATAAATTATTTATTAGATAAACCCCAAAACTTATAAATAATAAAACGATTTATAACTGTTTGTTTTTTCAATTTTTCTGAGTAAATTGCGACGAATAATTTTTAATAGATGATATTGAAAAAATATCTTAAATAAGGCCTTTTACCTAAATTTTATTACATAATAATAGCCCATATTCATTTAGCATGAGAGGTGAGCGAGTAAATAACATCAGTGACAGGTGTTCATTGTGACATATATTCAAATAGACCACCATCATAGAAAAATATAACTACATTAAGCATAAGGTGAATTATAATTAAATATAAATTGAACTGGATTTTAAAAATAAACAAATCGAATAAGTGGAGTGCAAGTGAGTAAATAATATAAGTGTAGATTCAGGTGTTCAGACATAGACATAATAATAATAGTCAGACATGGTGATAATATCCAAATAAATCACAACAAGAATGCCACAGAAAAATAAAATTATATTATCAGTAGTTAATCATAATTATGTATTAATGGAACTGTATTTTGAACATATGCAAATTGCAAAGATGCAGTGCAAGTGATTAAATACACTGAAGTGACAAAAGTCATGGGATACCTCTTAATATCGTGTCGGCCCTCCTTTCGCCCGGCGAAGTGCAGCAACTCGACTTCGCATGGACTCAACAAGTCGTTGGAAGTCTTCTGCAGGAATATTGAGCCATGCTGTCTCGATAGACGTCCATAATTGTGAAAGCGTTGATGGTGCAGGATTTTGGGCACGGACAGAACTCTCAATGATGTCCCATAAATGCTCGATGGGATTCATGTCGGCGATCTAGGTGGCCAGATCATTCGTTAGAATTGTCCAGAATGTTCTTCAAACCAATCGCGAACAGTTGTGGCCCGGTGACATGGCGCATTGTCATCCATTAAAATCCCATCGTTGTTTGGGTACTTGAAGTCCATGAATGGCTGCAAGCGATCTCCAAGTAGCTGAACATAAGCATTTCCAGTCAATGTTCGGTCCAGTCGCACCAGAGGACCAAGTCCATGCCATGAAAAAACAGCTCACACCATTACGGAGCCACCACCAGCTTGAACAGTGCCTTGCTGACAGTTTGGGTCCATGGCTTCGTGGGGTCTGCGCCACACTCGAAACCTACCATCAGCTCTTATCAACTGAAATCGTGACTCATCGGACCAGGCCACGGTTTTCCATTCATCTAGGGACCAACCGATATGCTCACGTGCCCACGAGAGTCGCTACATGCGATGTCGTTCTGTCAGTAAAGACACTCGAGTCGGTCTTATGCTGGAATAGCCCAAGAAAGCCAAATTTCTCCGCACAGTTCTAACAGACAAGTCCCTTGTACGTCCCACATTGATTTTTGCGGTTATTTGACGCAGTATTGCTTGTCTGTTAGAATTTACGACTCTTTGCAGACGTCGCCGGTCTCGGTCGTTAAGTGCAGGCGATCGACCACTGCGCTGTCCATGGTGGGATGTTATGCCTGAAATTTCATACTCTCGGCACACTCTTGACACAGTGGATCTGGGAATGTTGAATTCCCTAACGATTTCCGAAATGGCATGACCCATGCGTCTAGCTCCAACTAACATTCCGCGTTCAAAGTCCGTTAATTCCCGTCGTGCGGTCATCATCACGTCAAAACCTCTTCACATGAATAACTTGAACAGAAATGAAAGCTCTGTGAAAGCACTGCGCATTTATACCTGTTATACGCGATGCTACTGCCATCTGAAAATTTGCATATTGCTATCCCATGACTTTTGTCACTTCAGTGTAATATTACTGTAGATTCAGATGTTCAGACATAGACAACAGGTGTTTATCGAGACATTGATATAATATCCAAACGGATCACGACAAGATTGTCATAGAAAAATAAAACTATATAAAGAATAATGTGAATCATAATTAGATATAAAGGGAACTGGATTTTAAACATACACAAATTGCATAGATGTATTGGAATTACAACATAGAATATTTATCCAAACTTCAACAACTTAAATTATTGAAGGCTCACGCTGAACCACCTGGGCATCATAGAAAGGATACATCTACAAAAATATCCTAAAATACGACAAAGAATGTCCAAATAAATAAATGAATATCAAGAACAAAGAATATTAAATAAACGGTTTTTTAATGTAATTTCACACATAATAAATATGCAGAAAAAGAAAATGTCAATTTATAATACAGAAACACCTGCCACATGTTAATTACTCACTCCCACTCTATCTATGCAATCTTTATATGTGGAAAATCCAGTTCCATTAATATCTAATTACGATTCTCATTATTCGTAATATATTTTATTTTTCTTTGACGATCTTGTTGTGATCCATTTGGATTTTATGTCTATGTCACAATGAATATCTACTTTGATGCTATTTCCTGACTAGCACTCCATCTATGCAATCTGTATATGTGGAAAATCCAGTTCCATTAATATCTAATTATGATTCTCATTATTCGTAATATATTTTATTTTTCTGTGACGATATTGATGTGATCCATTTGTATATTATGTCTATGTCACAATGAATATCTGCCACTGAGGCTATTTCCTGACTCGCACTACATCTGTGCAATTTATAATATAGTTTAATAATTTACCCTTATACCCTTTCAAATGAATTTGTTGATCTAACTGACAATATAACCGATGCTTTCTTATAATCATTAGGATTTCTTTATTCTTTAGCTCTTTATTCTTTAGATCTTCTTAGCTCTTTATTCTTTTTTAATCTTCTTAGGTATTTATTATTTAGGCCTTCTCAGATATTTTTTATTTAGATCTTTATTCTTTAGATCTATTTTTCTGATGTTTTTCTTACTTTTATCGAACTTCTGAACATATTTTACAGGGATGGTAAAAATTGCAATCATATTTTAAGAAAAATGAGTAATAAATCTTACTTTCAGGTGATCCACAGATACATGACTAACAGCGAATATAAAATTGTGTCCCAACTTTCTGAAGCCTCTGATTTCCTGGACGTGGACGGGAAAATGGCCATAAAGCTGAAAATCGGAGCCACAAAAGTAGAAGGAGAGGGAAGTTATTTGAAGGTTACGTCATCACTGAGACATAAAGTGGATATTTTGGTCAAAGTCGTGTACGAAACGGTAAGAATATTAAAAAAAAAATTGTACCCTGTCTTTTATTTACACATTGTGAATTTAAATACTTAATTTCGGTCATTAGTTCACAAAAAGGGTAATATCACCATTTGGGGGTGGGCGGGTGGTGTTGGAAGTGGAACTATAAAGAGAATGATAGAATCTAAGGGTGCATTTGGTGGGATGGCTTATTACAAATAAGGTGTCTGTGAAAGCCTTAGTTCTCAAAAGGGGTAATGCCACCATTTAGGAAGGGCAGAGGAACTATAAAGAGAATGATAGAATCCTAAGGGTGCATTTGGTGGGATGGCTTATTACAAATAAGGTGTCTGTGAAAGCCTTAGTTCTCAAAAGGGGGTAATGCCACCATTTAGGAAGGGCAGAGGAACTATAAAGAGAATGATAGAATCCTAAGGGTGCATTTGGTGGGATGGCTTATTACAAATAAGGCGTCTGTGAAAGCCTTAGTTCTCAAAAGGGGGTAATACCACCATTTATGAAGGGCAGAGGAACTATAAAGAGAATGATAGAATCCTAAGGGTGCATTTGGTGGGATGGCTTATTACAAATAAGGTGTCTGTGAAAGCCTTAGTTCTCAAAAGGGGTAATACCACCATTTAGGAAGGGCAGTGGAACTATAAAGAGAATGATAGAATCCTAAGGGTGCATTTGGTGGGATGGCTTATTACAAATAAGGTGTCTGTGAAAGCATTAGTTCTCAAAAGGGGTAATACCACCATTTAGGAAGGGCAGTGGAACCACAAAGAGAATGACAGAAACCTAAGGGAACCTTTGGAAGGGGAGGGGGAATTATAAGAAGCATTAAAATATAATCATAGCTACCATTTTTTTAAACAATAGAAATGTGTATAATCTAGTAGTATGTGGTAGCTTTATTGAAGTTCTGTAAGTCCAAAGTTCTGTAAGTCCGAAGTTCTGTAAATCCAATTATCGGAACTTTCAGATTTTCATAGAGGCCAAGTTGTAGGTGCCCCATTAGCTATGACAGAAGCATCATATCTTTTGACGTTTCTAGAGGTACAGTGTCTAAACCCATGACAGCAGACACGCATGGCGGCAAGACAAGCTTCGTAAAGCAAAACAGTTGACGGAAGGAGAAGCCGACTGAAAGTGACTTACGGGTATTGAAGCGGATTGTAATGTCTAAAGGAAACAACTCTAACCAAAGGGACAGCAGAGCTCAATCAGATCGGCATCTGGATTCTCTAATCATTAAAGTCAGAAGGAGTCTTCATAAACAGGGCATTTACGGCAGAGCAGCAATTCCCGGAGAACTTGTTACATCTGTTAATGGTGTCGTCGATCATGTCGTCTGCAATGGTGCCACAACCACAAGACGGCTTCTAAGAGAAAGGCAGTTATATGGTTAGACGAATCATCCTTCACACTTTGCCCCTACAACAAGCCGGGTGCACGGACACCTGCAAAAGCGTCTCCTTCCAATTGTCAAGCATGGAGGTGGATCAGTCATGGTGTGGGCAGCCATGTCGTGATTTTCTGCTGCCCCAATCGTAACCCTGAAAGGAAAGATCTCTGAGAAGAAGTATAAGTTTTAGCTGAACAGGTCCATCCTATGATGCAAACTTTGTTTCCTGAAGGTGATGGAATATTCCAGGATAATAATGCTCCCATCCGTGCAGCGGGACTTGTCCAATCAAGGTTTGATGAACACGAGGATGAAATGAAACATCAACCGTAATCCGCACAGTCGCCCGTTCTCAATATCGGAGAACCATTGTATATTTTAGAGCGATAAATCCGGAATCAATATCTTCCACCGACATCTCTCACGTAACATTCACGATATCTCCATGAAAAATAGGTCAATATTCCTCTAAACATCATTCAGCACTTATATACAGTGAGCCACAAAATTGAGTATACACCTCTAAAACTTTTAGACTTCTTCCAATTACAAATTAAATACTGATTTAAATAGATAAAGTTTTTTATCCTAGATACTTTAACCTCTGCTTTACCATCCTATAATAACACAATTCTATAGTTAACTTATTTATTACGAAAAAGTTAAGCGATTCGAAGAAAAGATAGAAAACCATGCCACAAAAATTGAGTATACACTTCTTATATTTGTAAATTATGCCACCACTTTTTTTTTAGTTTCAAATTTTCTTTAAAGAGTTTCAGGAGCAGCTGATGCTTATTTCACGTGCTATTGCACTTCAACGCTTTTAAATAGTATTTTTTTCTCATTAAAAATCGTAAAATGAGCTCTCGTAGAGAAACTACTGAATCTGAGCGTTTATTGGTTGTAAAATGGTCGAAAGAGAGCAAATCTCTTCGAGAAATCGCTTCGTTGATTGGTGTAACTCATGGTTGTGTCCAAAAAATACTACAGAAGTATAAAAAAACTGGATCTGTGGCCAATATTCCTGGAAGAGGACCTAAAGAAATACTGAGTACTACAGCGAAGAAGAAGATCATTCACTCAGTAAAGAAAGATCCGAGGGTGAGGGCCTCTAAACTAGCTTTATCGATGTCCTCTACAATCGGGAAAAAGATCTCAGTTGAAACAATTCGACGTACCCTTCACCAATATGGGTTTCATGGCCGTACACCAATACGAAAGCCACTCATCAAGTATGTGAATAGACAAAAGAGAGTGATTTTCGACAAAGAACATCGTTTAAAGCCTATTTTCTTTCAGGAACACTGTAATATTTTCTGATGAAAGTAAGTTTAATCTTTACGGAAGCGATGGACGATTTAAAATATGGAGAGAAGCTGGGAAAGCACTGGCACCTAAAAACACCATTAAGACAGTCAAGTTCGGAGGTGGTTCTGTCCTCGTTAGGGGTTGTATGTCGGCTGGAGGAGTTGGAGAGCTTGCTTTTATTGATGGTATTATGGACAGACATGTATATTTGGGGATTTTAAATGATAACTTGAAAAAAAGTGCCTGTAAGTTGGGTCTTGAGTCAAGCTTCATATTCCAGTAGGACAATGATCCCAAGCATACAGCAAAGATTGTGCAGTTATACTTGCTCTGTACCATTGCAAGAAGCAATTACACACTCCCGCCCAGTCTCCAGACCTAAAAGTCATCGAAAATTTGTGGTCGAGATTATAGAGAAAGCTGTACATGAGCACGAAATCACAAGCAAGGAAGTTCTCAAGAAGGTTCTGAGAGAAGAATGGGCTAAAATTTCTTCTGAAACCACTAGTAGAATCTATGTCCAGAAGATTACAAGCTGTAATTCAAGCAAAAGGCTATGCAACAAAATATTAATTTGTACGTTAAAAAGGAAATTAATAAATGTGTATACTTATTTTTGTGGTGTTGTTTTCCTCTCTTCTCAGATCTTTTATTTTTTTCGTAAAAAATAAATAAACGTAACAATTTTTAAGTGTAGTACGGTAAAGCATAGACTAAAGTATATCAGGTAAAAATTCAATCATCTTAAAGCAATATTTAATTTGTAATTGCAAAAAGTCTCTAAGTTTCTAAGGTGTATACTTAATTTTGTGGCCCACTGTATTTCAATTCGCATGCGAATCCAAGCTTTAATACACGCCAAAGACAGTCCTATGCCATGTTAGTAAGAAATTACTTAGAATTATAGGGGGTTTTTTATTTTGATAACCACCTGTATTAATAGATAGCGCTATAAGCGGTATAAAGAAAGGGAATTCGGCGGCCAGTGATATTTTGAATCGAAATTACAACGCATTTGGTATGAGTTGCACATTAAACCAACTGTAGTGTTCAATGTGTGAGATTGTTTCGAGTTTTTGGTCTAAAAATGACTTCCAAGTCATTCAACAGTTGTGACATTGCTAATGAAAAACCCATCCACTGCTGCAAGGTCATACCAAATTGGATGGAAAATATCAGTGGAACTTTTTTTTGATGCCATACCATTTCTCCTTTCTTCAAGTATCTTCAGTTCAAATTTGAACTCATAGTGACGAGTAGTTATTTTTTGACAATATTTTGAAAATAGGGCTTTAATATAATCACCCTGTATATACACTCAAGAGCCAAAACATTATGACCACCTGTCAATAAAAAGTTGGCCCACATTTGGCGCGCAACACAGCTTCAACACGCCTTGGCATGGATGCTACAAGTCCTTGGTAGATGGCCGGAGACATATTGTACCAGATGTTTAAGCAACGCTCGCACAAATCCGAGATATTGCGAATTGGTGGTCTTTGAACTCAGGACATCCCAAATGTGTTCTATCGAATTGATATCCAGTGAGTTAGGCGGCCAGGACATTAACTGGAATTAAGCATCATGTTCCTGGAAGCACTCCAACACAATTTTAGCCTTGGGACAAGGGGCGTTGTCTTGTTGGAACATTTCATTTCCAGCTGGAAAAACAGAGGCCATGTAAGGGTGCAACTGGTCCGCAATGATGTTCAGATACCTTGTAGCATTCATGATCTGCTCTACCACAACCACCGACTACTCTGCTCTACAACCAGAGACGCCCAAGGGAAGTTCCCCAAAGCATAATACCGCCACCACCGGCCTGTGCATGACCTACTGTACATTGAGGGAGCAACTGTTCGCCTGGAAGACGGCGTATCCTGAGACGGCCATCTGCGTGATGAATGACAAACCGTGATTCATCTGACCAGGCAACTCTCTCCCACTGATCCATGGACCAGTCACGATGTTCCCGGACCCAACGCAGGCGCAGTTGGTGATGACGCTTGGTCAGCAAAGGCACACGAGTGGGACGTTTGCTGCGTAGCCTCATATCCAACAGTGTCCGCTGAACAGTGTGCTCCGATACTATTCTACTTCGCCCTGCATTGTATTGGGCTGTCAGCTGAGCCACTGTCTGGCTCCGGTTTTGCTTCACTATGCGAGACAGTCTCCGACGTCCTTTTTCTTTGATAGCGTGTGGACGTCCAACACCATGTCGTCTACTGCTGGTTTCACCGCCATTCATCCACTTTGCATAAGTACTAACAACTGTAGATCGCGAACAACCCACGAGTCGTGCAGTTTCGGAAATACTTGTTCCGAGCCTTCGAGCCATTACAATCTGCCCTCTATCAAAGTTGCTTAGATCCGCAGCCTTTCCCATCACACACAGAAGTAAGTGAAAGAATGATTCTTCAGACTCTCCAGCAGCAGTTAAATACCACTTCCACCTGATCACGTGCCTTCCACGTCATCCAGGCGAGTTCATTGCAAAATGTAGGGGTGGTCATAATGTTTTGGCTCTTGAGTGTATTTATCTGCATTTGAAACTATTCAATTTAATATTAAGCTAATTCATTAATCCCATCAGCACAACCACTGATTAATTAAACAGCATTTGACTTCATTGATAGATAATGAATTCAGCATAAATAGGTGAACTTTTTATGCCGAAATACATTGTTGATAGAAGTGCAATAAGAAATTATTAATTTTCAATGATTCGTGGTTGTTGATTCCATTCTATGCATACTTCAATATAATCCCCCTGTATATATATATCGGTAATTTGAAATTATTGAATTTGGTCTTTAGCTAATGCATTTATCACATCAACACAACCACAACTTGACTGACTTGAACTCACTGACTTTGACTTCATTGATAGATAATGAATTAGGTGAATTTTTTTATACCAAAATACATTGTTGATAGAAGTACAATAAGGAAGAACAAGTTTTCAATGCTTCGTGGTTGTTATTCCATTCTGTACATTGTTCAGGTCACCGAAACGATTCCCGCTTCAATCGAGCCTAGGAAAGATTGGGAAGAATCTCTGAAAGGCACAGATTCCACCCATTATGTCCGCTCCATCACGTATGGTGGAACACTGCTTGGCATTGTCAGATTCAACGCCGAAACCGATGCCGACAAGGCAGTCATCAAAGCTCTTTGCGAGGCTGAAATGAGTTCCAAGTCTGGTTCTTTTGAGGTGGCCTTATGGGTAAGTTGAAAAACAATACAATATAAGAATAATATAAAAAATACAGTGCAATTTAATACAATGTTGTTGTTGTTATTGTTATCGTGTTCATGGATTTAAATATAATTATCAATGTTAGATCAAGTCGAAAGTCTTCTCGATAGCGGCCGCAAGCAATGGCGCCGTTTCACTATACAGGACTTCTCTTAAATTGGCCTCGATTGGCACCCTTCCCAATCGCCAAACATGGGGAGTAAGTGCTGGGCACTCAAGAATGTGCTTAGGTGTCAGGAAAGCGTTGCGGCAATTTCTGCAGGGGATGTATTCCCTGGTCTTGTCCGGGAGAATCTTCATCCCTCTGTAATGATTAGTTTTGAGTCTGCTAATAACTGATGTCAGCTTCCTAAGGCAATTGAAGTCCGTGATTAGTAGCTTCTTAAAGTTATGAGGAATTAGTCGGCTTTTGGCAACTACGTTAGCATCTGCAAATTAAATACAATATACAATATATATACAATATACAATATATATACAATATACAATATATATACAATATTCAATAGAAAATGACATTATTTCAATTAAAAATAACCAATTGTTGCAATATGATGACAATATTTTAATTAAAAATAATCATTTGCTACAATATGAGGACATGTTATTAAATATGATAATATTATTATTTTTTTCACTGAAATAATGAAATTAAACGGAAAATAATACAATTTTAACAAATAAACTAAATATTTTTCAATTAATTTTCGATGTATTTGTATTATTTTTTAACATCATTAAATATGTACAATGTATTCAAAAAGTTTGTGAAGAAATATTTAACAAGTATTGTAAAAAAAAAAAAAAAAAAATTTAAAGTCAATTCCTACTTTTTTGTCACTATATTGCAGAAAGTCCTTTATAAATAATTTTTATTCATTTTTTTAAGTTTATCTGGCGCCATCTATTAGTACATATACGCAACTTAAATCTAAAAAAATTTTAATTAATTAATTTAATTTAATGAATGAAGTAATATTTGAAAAAACTGTATTAACATCAAGTGTCAACCACTACGAGTTCAAAAAAGGTATTTGAACTTGAGTGGATGAATAAAAAGTATTGAAGTGCGATTGAAAATTAGAACAAGATATATATAGGGAGAGTGTGAGCTAATAGAGGGAATTGATTAATGTCCAACAACATATTTAGATCTTAAGAAATTTTTCATTCCTTATTGATTAATTTTATTTATTTGATAGTTTATTAAAAGAATTTTTCGCTTTAAAACAAATAAGTTTAAGCAATTTAAAATCTGATTGTTTTATGTACCTTTGCTTTTGTTTCGTATAAATGTATCCGTCGCACACTGCACAACGCGAAATATTAACAGAAATCGTCAAGATGAGTCATAATTATTATATAATGATAGATTTAAATTGTGGCCTGAATGGCTCTCGGTGCCACAGGTTTCGAGTTCAAGTCCGGGAGGTACTAAATCAATCTAACGGTTAATCGCTGATCATCATCATGACCAATGGCCCAACAACACCATGGTAGACTAAAGCCATCTGCCTCCTGCCAGAATTCGAGACACTAGATGTTTTATTTTTATAGGTAGAGTTATCAGTCCTATGCACAACGCTCTGCAGTCGTATTATACCGGGACGTATGGTTTAAAGTCAAGCATCTATGGCATCGCCGAAACTAGGACCCGAAACCAGTGGCACAGAGCGCTGGTCACTCGGCCATCGGGCCCCAGTCAATAGCTAACTTGTATCAAATCAGCATCTACTGTTTGGGGTTTAAATGGCCGAGTGTCTAGAACTCTGTGCGACAGGTTTCGGATTCGAGTCTCGGTGGTGCCGTGGATGTTTGTAATGTTTTAGAATCCACTTTAAGCCATAGTTTCGGGTCTAATATGATTGCAGAGCGTTGTCTTGACGTTTAGTCAGTCTTCAGCTCACGTCATTTCTCGCTTAAAGTGCTAATTATATATTATCAACGTTCAATTATCAATTAAATCAATTATCAGCTACACCAATTATCAATTATCAGCTACATCAATTATCAATTATCAGCTACATCAATTATCAATTAGGAACTACATCAATTATCAATTATCAGTTATCAACATCAATTATCAGCTGCATCAATTATCAACTACATCAATTATCAATTATCCTCATCAATTATCAATTATCAACCTCATCAATTATCACTTATCAACATCAATTATCAATTATCAACAATTATAAATTATCAACAGCAATTGCCAATTATCAATTATCAACAATTATCAATTATCAACAGAAATTGTCAATTACCAGCTGCATCAATTATCAATTATCAACAGCAATTGTCAATTATCAGCTACATCAATAATCAACATGAATTATGATCAATCATCAACTTTTATAGTTATATCTCCACTTTTATAGTTTGCAACATCAATGACAACTCTCACTGTATAACATATTCATGCTTAACATGCTCATAATTTATATTCGAAATTTTGCTTTTCAGGTAAATTGAAAAATATCGAAGAAAAAAACTAGCAAAAACCGTTTCCATGGAGATCAAATACTACGCAACAGTTCCAATTGATGACACAATTCCACTAACCATCGAAGGGTTGCTCCAACTTTGTGACAGTTTCCCCGAGCAGGCAAAGAAAGTCAACGGCGGTAGGGGTGGGCCCATAAAGATGGAGGTAGCTTCACTGGAATGTATCAGCAAAGACAGGGAGACATATTATCAGACAATGTAAGCAACTATGCATAGTTATTGAAATTTGAGGATACGAATATATTAGGTTGGTGCATAATTATCAGGCGTTTCTTTGACGTGCTATATTTTAATGAAAATTCATAATATTTTATGAATTTATGAATGAAAATATCCTTCTACTTTTAGGGTATAAGAATTCATGTCGATAATCATTCTCATACTTCTTTTTTGGGTTTGGCTCCACCAATAACAAACCCCGTTTAAGATGACTTCCCAATGGATGATTCAGCTTCTGTCCCATCAAACACATCACATTGTCTTCTTAAGTGCACGTCCTTCGCTATTCCTTTTGGTGAAACTTCTGCGAAACGCAGACATTCTTTTTTCTTCTTTTTTTTTTGAGGATTTTGAAGAGAAACCACGATTCAACCTCAGTGACAAGATCCTTCCGCTCTTTTCGTTGAAGCAAATCGGTGAACATGCGGGCACATTCGGTTTTATTGTAGTCGTGGGGGATCCATCCAGCCTATTTCTATACCTTTTCAAACCTTTTGAGGTGCCGAACGATGGTTGAATGGTCATATCGAAGTTGTCAGCCAGCATTCAAGTTGTCAAGCTTTCGTCCGCTTCCACGGCTGCCAAAAGTGCCTGGTCGTCGAAATCCGATGGTCGACCTCTTATTGTCTTATCTTCCAAGCTAGTGTCGCCAGATTTGAAACATTCCCTGCTAATTGTGCCCTCACAGAAAAGTTCGCTGAGATCGCGAAATGACCGCACTTCTTTCCATCCTTTCTCAAAGTGGTACAGCATAATACGACGAATATGAGTATGATTATCGACACGCATTTTTATAACCTAAAAGTAGAAGGATATTTTTCAATCATAAATTTACGAAATATTGCAAATTTTTATTAAAATACAGCACACCAAAGACACGCCTGATAATTATGCACCAACCTAATATATATATGATATATAAAAAAGAAATTGATCTATTGTATTGAAATTTTGTACAGAGATGTCTCCTACTAGGAGTATCCATGTTAAAACAAGCACTCCTTCTGTAAATCAGGTTGATCATATCTTGGGGCTACAATTAATAATCTATTAACTTAATGTATGCAGTATCGTGGGAAGGGTTAATAAATAATGATTATAGAATTTTGGTCAGGGATTATACAGCTAAAAATTAGTTTCACTTAGAAAAACCATTCGTATCTTGAGCTACGTGGAGCCAAACACTATCGTACATAAAAATAGTGACCTCATCGACAAATATCTAAAATACTTTTCTATAAGATTCAAATAAGATATCCTTAATAGGCTATGTCATATATTGAAAATGTACAGCGCTGTACAGTTTCCAAACATAATCTATGTTCATATAAAAACTCTACTTCTAAATGTGTGGGTGGTCTGATCTAGCACTGTGGTCTATGGTACCAGGCTCGAATTCTGGAGGTGTCACAGATGTTTGTGGTTCGTAATCCCCGTTAAACTACTGGTACTAGTCTAATTAGCTTAAAATGGGGAAAAATGATCATAGAGCTACAAACCAACCTGGTCACTTTTCTTCGAGTCAAAAGGAGGATATTAGACTTGAGAATCTTTTCGAATGAACACACAATGGAAATTACTTGAAGAACACAACCTCAAGCTGGCTATGCTTGTTTGACTTCCCGAAAGCAACTCAATGATGTAATTTTCTTGGTTCAGCTAGTATATAGTAATCTTCCTAGCTAGTAATTTTTAACACTTTAAATGATTCTCTTTCAAAGAGATTTAACATAGTCTACAGTAATATTTGGTATCATGGATTAATGTAAAAAATGAAAATAAGATAATTTCTGTCTTAAAATTAACTTTTAGTATGAAATCTTTTGTTAGGAAATGAAAGATCAAATGACGGTTATGGATTAGCAACTCAATAATGTAATTTTCCTAGTTCAGCTAGTAAATAGTAATCTTCCTAGCTAGTAATTTTTAACACTTTAAATTATTCTCTTTCAAAAGAGATTTAACATAGTCTACAGTAATACACTCATGTCCATAAATTAAGGATAATTCAGAATCACACAGAAATTGAACGCTAAAATAAAAATTTCACCTGTAGAATTATCACACACATCTTGAAAAAGAATATGCAAATTACAGGAAACCACCAGAGGGCGCGGATAGTACGTCACAATGACGAGAGTGTAAGAGAGGGGTATATAAGGAATGGTGGCAAAAGAAGTAAAATTGTTCACAAGCGCTTTAAAAGCCTTTCAGTGCAATAACCGCATAGTTATGGCACAAAGGAAACATTTGGATGATTTTTTACGTGGTAGAATTATCGGACGACTGGAATGTGGACGTACCCAGCTGGAAGTATCCGAGGAACTGGGAATCGCCCAGAGTGTCATCTCAGGCTTTGGCAACGATTCAAGAGGATGGTAATGTGGTAGATGTTACAGCACAGGTCGCCCCCAAGTTGCAACGCCGTATGAGGGCCGGTATTTAGCAGTTACTGCCAAAAGAAACAGACGAAGCACAGCATCAGACCTGTCTCGCCAGCTCTCTTCAGCTACCGGTACGACAGTTTCAAGGCAGACCGTGTACAGACGCTTAGAGAACATTGGTCTATATGCTCGTAGGCCTGTCAGATGTGTTCCCCTTACCGCAACTCACTGTCGCCTGCGATTAACCTGGAGTAGAGAGCATGCATTGTGGACACCGCAACAGTGGTCTTGTGTGATGTTTTCGACGAGTCCAGGTTTAGTTGCAGTCTGATTCTCGCCGGACTTTCATATGGAGAGAGCCAGGTACCCGTTACCACCAAGGGATTACCATTAAACGACACCGTTACGGTGGTGCAGGATGGTTCGTTTGGGGAGGAATTATTCTTGGTGCCAGAACTGACCTGCATGTTCAGAGTGTAACGATGACGGGCCACATCTATCAGGATGTCATTCTGGAACAATATGTACGTTTGTTTCGGGGCGCCATGTGTGTTGAATTTTTGTTTATGGATGACAACGCCCATCCTCATCTTGCAAACATTGTAGACGAATGCCTTCAATTG
Source organism: Caerostris extrusa (assembly GCA_021605095.1). Lineage (NCBI taxonomy): Eukaryota > Metazoa > Arthropoda > Arachnida > Araneae > Araneidae > Caerostris > Caerostris extrusa. Next base: position 143,009 of record BPLR01017344.1, read on the forward strand.
GAGGATATCACCCGTATGGAGTGGCCAGCATACTCACCAGACTTGAATCAATAGAGCATGTGTGGGATATCCTTGGCCGACGAATTGAAGCCCGTTAACCCCCTCCCACCTGTCAACCGGAACTTCGGAGGGCATTCCTTGATGAGTGGTGTAATATTCTCAAGATCAGATTGATAATTTGATACTCAGCATGCCTAGGCGTTGTAAGGCCTGTATTGCATCGTCCGGGAGACATACTACATATTGACCATGATACTAACCATGTTATACTGTTTTTTGTAAATAGGTTCTTTTTGAAATTTGCTCCAGGGAGTAAAAATCGCAATTCTTATTAATTATGTCAAACATATAGCATCTTTTTTTGCTCTTTACCTTTTGTTTAATAAATAGACTTTACAAATAAGTCAAATTTGTTTTGCTTCTGTCTCTTTCTTTGCCTGAACTTCATTATCCTTAATTTATGGACATGAGTGTATTTAGTATCATGGATTAATGTAAAAAAATGAAAATAAGATAATTTTTGTCTTAGAATTAACTTTTAGTATGAAACCTTTTGTTAGGGAAATGGAAGATCAAATGACTGTTATGGATTAGCAACTCAATGATGTAATTTTCTTGGTTCAGCTAGTAATTAGTAATCTTCCTAGCTAGTAATTTTTTAACACTTTAAATGATTCTCTTTCAATAGAGATTTAACATAGTCTACAGTAATATTTGGTATCATGGATTAATGTAGAATAATGAAAATAAAGTAATTTTTGTCTTAAAATTAACTTTTAGTATCTTTTGTTAGGGCCATGGAAGATCAACAGAAGGTCCTGTTAGAGCAAATGAGTGACATCAGCACATGCAAACAACAACTTGCTGACATGATGATATCCATACCTCCAGTTTTAAATGACACAGAAAGCGCAAGGTTATTATAGTTTTTTTAAATTTATAAATAAATGTATCTGTCATTATCAACCCAGAACTACCATCACCTTTGCAGATGCTAACGCAGTTGCCAAAAGCCGACTAATTCCTCATAACTTTAAGAAGCCACTAATCACGGACTTCAACTGCCTAGATAGTTATTAGCAGTCTCAGAACTAATCATTACAGAGGGATGAAGATTCTCCCAAACAATACCAGGGAACACATCCCTTGCAGAAATTGCCCCAACGCTTTCCTAACACCTAAGCACATTCTTGAGTGCCCAGCACTCCCTCCCATGTTTTGCAATTGGGTATGAGGCCAATTTAAGAGAAGTCCTGTATAGTGAAGCGGCGCCGTTGCTAGCGGCCGCTATCGTAAAGACTTTTGACTTGATCTGACTTTAATAATAATATTTTAAATCCATGGACACGATAACAACAACAACAACAACAAATGTATCAATGAATATTATTTAAAACCTGTGCCTAAATTTTGGCCACCAGTTATTAAAATGTAGGTGTGTTAGGTAGTGCATGTACCCTTTGTATTCGCAGTCCAGCTACGACTGGATTTAGAAAAAAGTAATATATGAAAAAAGTCAATTCTAAATTTATAAATAAAGTTGAAATTTGCTTCTTACATCTGGCGCCATCTGATGTTAGATACATACAACTTAAATCTAAAAAACAAGTAATATTAAAAAATATTTTTTTTAAAGTCAATTCCTACTTTTTCCACTATATTGCAAAAAGTCCATTATAAATAATTTCCATTCATTTTTTAAAGTTTATCTGGTTCCATCTATTGGTAGATATATGCAACTTAAATCTAAAAAAAATTTAATTAATTAATTAAACTTAATGAATGAATTAATATTTGAAAAACTGTATTAACATCAAGTACCATCCACTACAAGTTCACAAAAATGTATTTGAATTTGAGTGGATGAATAAAAAATATTTTATTAACGATTGAAAATTTGAACAAGATATACACTCAAGAGCAAAACATTATGACCCTCTACATTTGCAATAAAGCTCTCTGGATGATGTGGAAGGCATGTGATCAGGTGAAAGTGGTATTAACGTAACAACGTAACAAAAGTGGTATTAACGTTAATACCACTTTCACCTGATCACATGCCTTCCACATCATACAGGAGAGGTTATTGCAAAATGTAGGTGGTCATAATGTTTTTGGCTCTTGAATGTAGAAATGGAGAGTGTGAGCTAATAGAGAGGAATTGAAAATAAAATTAATTAATTAAATTTAATTAATGAATTAATATTTGAAAAAGTGTACTAGCATCAAATTGTCAGTCCACTACAAGTTTCAAAAAAATGTATTTGAACTTGAGTGGATGAATTAAAGTGTTTTATGAACGATTGAAAATTTGAACAAGATATATATAGGGAGAGTGTGAGTTAATAGAAGGAATTAAATGAACTCTCTTTTGAATCTGATTGTTATTTATTTATGTGATAGTTTATATCAATTTAAGCTGTAATATTTTTTATTTTTATTTTATAAAGCTCACGAAATGTTACTAACTATAAGCTAAATGTACAGATTTTGCATACTATTAATATTGAAGTTTGCGCAGGTGCTATGTTTGAAGTTCTTAATAATACTTCAAATGTCTGTAGGGTAAAAAAAAAAAAAAGAAAGGAGAGGAAAAGTTTATTATTTTTTATTTCCAATGGTAGGTAGCACAAAACATATACAAAATACAACGAAGAAAGAACAAAAACATCAAAAGATAGCAGAAGAATTAAACACCGAAGCCAATATCTTACAACAGCGGAGTCAATTCCATGGAGTGTCTTGTAGCATTGCAGGTGTTTTTCTATAAACAGGCTCTTTCAAGAAGGCGACAGTAGGGAGGGTCATATACACTACACGCGATAAGTGTGCACCCAGACACTCAGGTTCTGTTCTCAGTCTGTAGCTAATTAAAAATTAAATTCTTCATTTTACAGCTACTTTCTTTTTATTGTTTAGTTTAAATTTATTTTTAAAGTAAAAATATTTTCTGCTGAAAAACACATAACCTCTTATCAATGGCGAGCTTATTGCATTATTGCTATGAAATTGACCGCCTACGCATTGAAACAGATGTTGTCCATCCAATATAAGTTTGGAAAAGTCGTATTTATTGTCCGACTACCAGGCTGCAATTCAAGCAATTAGTTCTGGGGAACACTTTTTCGAATGAAATATGAATTACACCTTTACAGCAATACGTAACC
>BPLR01017346.1:0-17335 GCA_021605095.1 Caerostris extrusa
CTAGCTATCTGGGGTGCACTTATTTTTAGGGTTTTTCTTAACCTTGTTAGTAATGACACGTTCTTCTCTTGTAGAAAATATTCGAGGTCGTCCACTTCTAGTCACATTTTCCGTTGATCCTGTTTCCTTGAACTTTTTTACAACACTTCTGACAGTAAATAAACTTATATTGAAATGCACTCCTATAGCAAGATAAGTTAAACCTTCATTTCTGAGCCTAATAATCGTGTTTTTAACACTAACGTCCAACTCCTTCGATTTCGAAGTCATTTACTGCAGTAATCGCAAAATAATGCATAGACACTTTTGAGTAGTTTGCAGACTTTATACCAGTAGAGTTTCTTATCAGTCGAAACACGTGACTTCAATGTAACAAAAATTTGCATAGCAGTTAAAAATTTGCCAATACTTTTGAAAAGAGAAAAATCGTAGAATGCAAATTAAAAATAAAATGTTTACTATTTTTATATATCTAAGATTTCTTGTATTTAATTACGACAGCTAAAATTGCATAACATTTTTATTTATTTGTCATATATGAATAAATTAAGGCAATTGCCAATACTTTTTACCCATTGTATATGGGCAAGTCACCTATTAGTCTTTAGGTCACCTATTAGTTTCTAGCGGCTGCTTCGCAGCCAAGGTGCATCGCATCTGCATAAAATTGTGACGAACAGGCTCAGTTGGCAGGCGCTCTCACTATACGTTTCGTCGTCATGAGGGTGAAGAAATCAGCTCTTCCATTTTCTTACAAGAAACATACGCAATCGAACGACACTTCTCTCACGGAATGAAGGTTTACAACTATAGTATATCTAACAATTGCTTTTTTGCGGCAAACGAAAACAGAGTTTAGACTTGAAAACGATTCGCCTTTGAGAATAGAAGTCGGAAAAACTATTAGAAACGCTAAAAGAGCTCTATGTATCGCTTTATGTAATCACGCAACTGATTTTTAAGAAGTATTACGAAACTAAAGGTGTAACTGGTAATAATAAATATATAAGCACTAAACGAATTAAACCAGACGAAAAACAAATTTCAGTTCCTTAGATTACACAGGAATAGATTATGATGTCCGTTACAATATTTGCATAAAAAACTAGTTTAGTATGAAGGGTCGGCATGCACTTTCACTATACGTTTCGTCGTCAAGACGGTGAAGAAATCGGCTCTTCCATTTTCTTACAAGAAACATACGCAATCGAACGACACTTCTCTCACGGAATGAAGGTTTAAGACTATAGTATGCCTAACAATTGCTTTTGCGGCAAACGAAAACAAGGGTTTAGACTTGAAGACGATTCGCCGTTGAGAATAGAAGTCGGAAAACTATTAGAAAAGGTAAAAAAGAGCTCTATGTATCGTTTGATATAATCACGCAACTGATTTTAAGAAGTGGTATTACGAAACTTAATAGTGTAACTGGAAATAATAAATATATAAGCACAAAACAGTGATTCAACCAGACTAGAAGAACAAATTTCAGTTCCTTAGTCTACACAGAATAGATTATGATGTCTGTTACAATTGAGTTTAGTATGAATGGTCGGCAAAGGTACTCTCAACTATACGTTTCGTCGTCATGAGGGTGAAATCGGCGCTTCCCTTTTTCTTACACAAACATAGCCAATCGAACGACACTTCTCTCACGGAATCAGGTTTAAGACTACAATAAGGCTAAGTTTTGTTTTAGCGGCAAAAACCAAAACAAGCGCTTTGACTTGAAAAGTATTTGCTTTTTTGAGAACAGGATTCAGAAAGTTTTTCGCGCTAAAGATGATTTGAGTTTTGGTGAAGTTCCGTGGCTGCGCAAAGCCGTTAGCTTCTATCTTGTCTCAGTACAAAGGAGACGATGAAGAAATGCTGCGATAAAAAAGAACGGTAAAGACTATTAGGAAGCTTGCCCAAAATAGATTTAAAAAAAGAAAGAAAGAAATTATGGTACAATAATGGTTTAACATAAAAAATAAAAAATAGTAATAATAATAGTAATAAAAAGAAAAACGCAAAATGAAAAATTGCTTAGTTAGGCGAAATGCAGAACGCGAATATGTTGAGCCAGCCAGGATTCGAACAGGAAATCTCCTGATCCGTAGTCAGGCGCGTTATCCGTTGTGCCACTGTTTAATAGAGAAATGTTTAATAGAGTGAGGGTTTTTATATATAATTATTAAAATAATAATAAGTGATGAAAGTAAAGGAAAATTTACATGGGAAAGAATTAAAAGGAAAATGAACGAGTAACTGAAGAGCACAAAAAGGAAGTTACATACACCGGGTAGAGAGTTTGGAAAAATAAAACAGAAATGGTTAAATCCTTGGCTGGGTGAAAAGAATCGCTAGATAGTGTTGAGAACACAGAATAAACAACCTGAAGCGCGATCCAAGAGACTGCAAAGAGCGAACTGGGAAAAAGTGAAAGCAAATCGAGGTCAGCGCTAGTCGGAACGGCGGAGCTGTGAAAATAAACAATTCAATTGGAATCAATTAGGAGAGAGGTGCGTGGGCGTTTCGCGTTCTTTGGATTAGTGATATCATAGGTGGGAAGTCTTTTGAAGCTCATTATCAATGTTTGGGATATTGGAGAAAAAGTTATGTGAAAGTTTGCATAAATAAATTGAGGGAGAGTTTGTATATTGAGAGAGAGTAATGAATGTCGGCATTGCGATAGAACTAAGGAGCGTTAATAATCATGCGGAGAATTTTGTTTTGAAGGTGACTGATGATGGAAAAATTTGATTTGGATGCTGATCCCCTGACTTGACTTGCGTATGTTATTATTCGTTGTAGATTTTCGGAGTGCAATGGTCACGCAGCGACCATAAACCTCCGTCCTGGAAAAACAGGGTTCTTGTAGATTGGGTGGTCTAAGCCAGGGGTCGGCAACCTTTTGAGTCGGAAGAGCCAAAAATGGCAATTTACAAAATTTCAAAAGATTTAAAGAGCCACAAAATTTTTTTCCCTCGCCAATAAATAACAGGTGGGCTGAAAAGTTCGTAGGCTGACACATAGATGGCGCTACTAGTATTAAATCCATATGATTTTTAGTTAGCCCCTAACCTTCAAAGACACGTGTATAAATTTGATATCTGTTGCTCTATTAGCATTTTTAATGAAGTTATATCATTTTAATGTTCATCCCGTGCAGTCTACTCGGCTGACTGTCGATTGGGCTCCAGTGTGAAATGATGGAGCCATGTTTCATCCATTGTCACATATCGACGCAAAATTGGTTTTTTAAGATTGTACAGCTCCAAACACTGCTTAGAATCATCAATTGGTTGTTGTTTTGGGTCGATTGTGCTCAAGCGGCACCCACTTTGAACAGAGCTTTTGCATATCCAAATATTCATTCACGATACGTCCAACACGTTCCTTTGATATCTTTAGGGTCTCAGCTATCTCAATCAACTTCACTTTACGATTATCAGAAATTGTTTGGGGACTTTTTTGATGTTTTCGTCGGTAACAGCCTCTTTGGGGCGTCCACTGCGTGCATAGTCCTCGGTGCTCATTTCGCCTCGTTTAAGTTTGGCAAACCACTTCTCTACGGTTGATTTTTCTGGTGCAAAGTCCGAATAATGTTTATCAAGCCAAGCCTTGGCTTCAATAGTATTGCTTTATTACACATGAAATTCCTTTTTATCAATTTTTCAAACTAACAAAAGTTGCTTCACTAAAAATGCTATAACTCACATACTAATAGTGCAACAGCTGTCAAATTTATACACGTGTCTTTTGAAAATTAGGGCTAACTAAACATCATATGGATTTAATACTAGTAGCGCCAATTTAATAATACTAGCCCACCTGTTAGTACTGCATAAATAAAGTTTTTGTTAAAAAAACTAATCTATTTATTCATAAGAAAACATATATATTTATTCATTATTAGATAATTACTTATTATTTAAGTAAAAAATTGAAACAATTAAACATTTACTTACAACACTAACTTGTACTTCGATAACAAACAATTGAACAAATTCAATGGGAGCGATGGCTTTGCATGGTTATTCAAGTAGAAAATTTAAACTTTACTAAACGACGTAATTTGTACTTAAAATAAAAAAAAAAAAAAAACAATAACGTACATTTGAGCAAACAAATTCAATGGGAGCATTGGCTTTGCATGGTTTTAGAAAGTTTGGATAAATTTGGCTCATAACTTGTTGCTATAAGTTTCATACACGACTGTAAATTTTCGTTAGTTGGCTTCTTACTTTACTTTTAATTATATTCATGCAAGAAAAACGCTTGCACGCACGAAATATGTCGATCCGAAGATAGCACTCAAATGCAAACTTCTTCACCTCACTGTAACAATCTGGAAGACTATTCCATGTGTCGAATATAAGTGCCTCAACTCGCGGCATTTCTTTTAAAGTTGTCCACTTTTGTTGTTACGTACATACATTTCTGGACCTCCAACTCTTCCAACTTGCTTTTAAACTCTGTAAATTTTCCACTCCCACAAAGCTTTACTTTTTAAATCGATCAATTGCATTTCTAGAGAGATCCAGTATCAATTCCAAATGGCTCAATGTGGATTTCGTTACTATTTGTGTTGAGAGGATTTACTATGAATACTAGAGCGGTTTTGAATTTTCTCAAATCTATCAGCAAATTCATCTTTAATTTTTTTTTATAACTTTGTGCTGGAGTACCTCGTGTCAACAGTTGCACTACTTTTATCACGATATATTGCTTTAGAAATTGAAAATGAAGTAATATACCGCTCTGAATATCTTCTGCAAAAAGAATTAATTTTTTCTTCAAAACAAACCAATTCTTCTACCAAAACATAGTCTGGTTTCCCTTTCCTTGGAGTTTTAGATTAAGCTCATTTAATTTTCGCTGTGATATCCACCATAAAGTAAAATTTTTGCAACCATTTGCCGTTCTCTAACTCAGGGTGATTAATGCCTTTTTTATTTAGGAATGTATTTATTTCATTTCAAGAAGCACAAAGCAAAACGTTTCAACATCTTACCTTTGGAAAGTCATCGCACTTTATTGTGAAGAAGGAGGTCGGAATACTGAGTCTCCATTTCGTTTAAGAATTCTTTAAACTGACGATGGTAGAGTGCTTTTGACAAGACGCTGTTAACAATCTTGATTTCCAAACCATGACCTCAACTATTTCGGCCGGAAATGATTGGGCACAAAGCGCTTCTTGGTGTATTATGCAGTGAAACGTAAGAATTTCGTGGTTTATTTTGCTCTGAAGAATCGTTTGTGCCCCTTTATTTTTTTCCTGTCATACTTCTGGCTCCATCAGTTGCTATTGAAACGATTTTATTTAAATCGATCTTATTGTCTTCAAGGCATTTTTGCACGGCATTCGCTATATCTTCACGCCTAGTTTGTCCCGAGAGCGGTAGCAATCCTAGAAGTTCTTCTTTTGGACCTTGGGGAAGACATGTACCTGACAAAAAGGGCAACTTGTGCCTTGTCTTTTATGTCGCAAAAGACTCATCTATAGCCAGTGATAAGGCAGACGAAAGTTGTATATCTTCCATCTGCAAATATGTTACATTTGAAGATATTTTAGCTATTCTATCTTGTACTGCTTTAGCGGATAGTGGCAAATCTTTGATTTTTTCAAGATTTCTGGTTTGTTTTTGAAATCACGAAACAATTCTTCAGATTCCTCGTTAATCGGTTCAAGAACGGTTTTAAAATAGTTTTTTTTTTTTATAAAATAAATAATATTTGAATATGGAACTAAAGAGCCGCAGTTTCACATCCAAAGAGCCGCATGCGGCTCGAGAGCTGCAGGTTGCCGACCTCTGGTCTAAGCCCATTGCCAGTGCGAAAAAATGTTAAATTTATAGAAAAAGTAGATAATTGATTGAATAGAAATTACAAATAAATAAGCTAGTTAAAAATCTGAGAGATAAAAAATTACAGAAGGAAAGGAATTAAAATTACAAAATGAAAGCATACTATAGTAAAAAGAAAAGCGAAGAGTTAATAAAAAACTGAGCGCCGCCATAATGAAAACCAGACATCCATTGCAGAAAGCAACCGAATAAGGTTAAATAACGACATCTAAAAATAACCCGATAGGGAAGTGCGGGGAGGATTCGAGTAAATGCAGACATATATATTAATTGCATATATTAATTATTTTAGATTTGTGAAATCTGCTTTACTCTTAATTCTGAGTGAACTCTGAATTCATTTACTCTGAATTCTATCTTAGATTTTGGGAAATCTGCCATTTGCCCTTGGAGAATCGGTGAGGATGTCTATGACATTGTCTTTGTGTGTAAGATTTGGAATGAAGAAAGAAACTAGCTTTCCCTAAAAATTATAAATCTTTTTTCGCTTAGTGTCCTTTAAACATCAACAAATCAAATCTTCAATAAGGTGCATTATGGAGAAGAGATTTCTACAGACAATTGAAAGATGGTTAGATCTTGACTGTTTTGTCTTGTTTTTGTTCTTTTCTCTTCTTTTATTTTACAGGAAAGTATCCCTGTATTAAAAAAAAAAAAATGTTACTCCCTGATTTGGAGTTTGGCGTTGGGTTTTATTTTGTTTTTTTCTTCTCTTGGGTTATAGAAGAAATATTCTTCATCACCTTTATATTTGTTTTACAATAGGATAACTCCCGGTGGCTTACTTAAACGTCTATTTTGCCTTGCTTGAATTCTGGAGTTGGAATTGGAGCTGACGCAATGTGGTCGTTTGCTTTGCAGGTGGGTCTATTGGGATGTTGTCTATTTTTTTTCTTCACTTTTGTTTTGGAAGGTCTTTTAATTTAGGGTGAAGATCTACCCCTCGTTTTGAATTATGTTAGTTTTATAAATCTTCCAGATAGTTTTATAAATCTTCTGTTATGATATGTCAGATATGTTAACTTGAATGATTATTTTTTTTTTTGGTTATGGTTGACTAGCTATTACCCTAGTTTGTAATTTAATTTAGTTTCTTTAAGTTTGTACGGAGCGGGCTTGCTATCGCGACACGTTCTGAAAATACCGGAGGCCTCGCGAGCAGGTCGGTTTACTCACCCAGACTTACCTTTAATTCTATACCACAGATTTCGGGTTCGAGTCTTGCGGTGCCATGCATGTTGGTAGTGGTTCGGAATCAGTTGTTGACTATTTTATGAATGCTGTCATTAACGATAGATGGCACATAGCATAATTTTCATTTCTAATTATAATATAGCAAAGGTAATCCTAATATATATTAATGTTGTTGTTGTCGTGTCCCCTCATGAAAAGAGGGAAGAGGGTGCAGCTTTTGTTCTGATGGAGCACCCGTAGGTAGAAGTCTGATTTTGGCTCCGTGATGATCTTACAGTCATAGGAGACCGGGATGCCGGGTCATAGAGAACGGCTTAAAGTGGATTACGAACCACTACAAACATCCATGGTACCGCCGGGACTCGAACCAGAAGCCTATGGCACCGAGAGCCAGAACGCTAGACATTCGCCATTCAGGCCCCAATATATATTGATGCAAAAGTAATTTGAAAAAAAATGATACATGCCAATTCCTTTATCATCACTAAAACTAAATGAAAAATGCATTTATAAACGCAAATGAAGAATTTAGCTAGAATTGTTTATACCCTATGACAACTAAAACACTCGGAAATTATTTTCTGTGTGTGGATTAAAATCTTAGCAGAATGTGGTACGTGGACTTAGTTTAATGTCTTCTCCTGAAAGGGTCACCTGGCGTTGGCATGGATGTTTATTAGGGGTTCGAATTCATTTTAAACTGTAGGTCTCGGTCTTGTTAAACCCTCGTGTGCACAATACGACCAAACCAAACTTTTACTCTTAAAATTAAAAAATAGCATCAATAAGATATTCTTTTCATTAATCCAAAATCCAAATCTTCGAATCCAATCAATTCTTACTCCAAACAAGTAGACTCATGATCATTTTATAGAGTGTGAATGCATGTCTAAGAGTTCCATGAAATTTAAAAAAGAAAAATCTCTTCATAATTGATAAATGAGATTAAAAAAACATATCAATGAATGTAATTGCAACATTTTGGTACTATATGTATGTGTCTGTCTGTCTGTAGCTTTTCTGCGATTTTAACAATTAAAAATAACGTACAGAAATAAATCTGACTGAGAAACAGATTGACAAATTCCATGAAAATAGGGATCTAACCAGATGTTTTCGATAATACCCACACAAATGGAATCAAATTTCTAATTCTACGTTACCTAGCATGAGCTCCGTCAACCTACAAATCGTCGTCGCCTTCTAATTCTACTTTAAAATGTAAATTTGAAATTGAATTAAAATATATGCAAGTTGTTGAAAATAAAAACTGTAAATATATAGGGTACAAATTTCAATTATTATTTTAGTCTTATAGCTTCGAGATCGCCAATACTACTGTGTCCAACAAGTAAGACCATTTTCAATTTAAAATTCCCTGGGGCTTATGGAATTAATTTTGTTTTCTTTTTTTAGGTTGCTGGGACTGTCCTTGACATCTGTGTGAAATTTCACGTCGAAATATTCATGTGTTTGAGTTACTTGGCTTTTTGAGACGCTAAAGTGATTCCGACGATCTTTTATTTTGAACATAATACTGGTTACAGAAATCCGGTAAAAAGAAATTTATTGAACACTGATTTCATACTGATAAAAATATAAAAGATTTGGACAGCACATAACTTGAAAATAAATATGATAAATGTAGAAATATGAGCAAATATGATAAATGTAGAAATATGAACAAATATGATAAATGTAGAAATATGAGCAAATATGATAAATGTAGAAATATGAGCAAATATGATAAATGTAGAAATATGAGCAAATATGATAAATGTAGAAATATGAGCAAATATGATAAATGTAGAAATATGAGCAAATATGATAAATGTAGAAATATGAGCAAATATGATAAATATGATAAAAATATAGAAATATACGCAAATGTGATAAATGTGTATTAATATGTATATAATAGCCATTGATAAATTAAATTTTAAAATTAAATTATACTATCTATTACATAAACATTAATCTATAGAAAATCCCGCTTAAGTTATTTAAAATTTAGTGAATTCTACAATTAGTATCGTAAATATTGAAAATGAAAAAAATATTAATAAATCACTAAAAAAATTTCCGGTTTACTAATGAAAATATAGTAAATTTACGTTTGATCTCTAGAAAATTTCACTTACATTTAGAAAAATTATCTCTTTTGTAAAAAAAAAAAAAAAAATTTGAAAATATAATATTTTAAAATCTTTAAAGAAGAAATAACATGCTATAAGAATAAGTATTTAGAATAAAAGAAAAGCAATTTTTGAAGAAAAAAAGATTATTATTCTCTATATAAATAGTAGACATGAAGTGAACAAATATTAACCCAATAATGTTTTTTGCATAAATAGTAAAATACATTTATATACTATTGCAAAACACAAAAAAAATCATATGTTAACAAATCATGCAATGCTGAATAAATATTAGTAAACTTTATGTATCTAAATTTTTGTTGAACTAAAATGAGTTAGATCTTATTTTAACTTGTACAAATTATAAAATGATAATAATAAAGTTTATAAAAAATTATAATTATACTATAAAACAATTTTGAGACAGTTGAGAAGCTCTCAGTCAAATTTTAAAAACAATTTTTTGGTTAGAACAATGTATTTTACATTAATATAATGCTCGTCATATAATAAAAAGCGCAATTTTCCATCAAAATGCAATACCTTTCACACATAAAAATATGCTTAAAAATTTTGTTTTTAATTTCACATAAATACAACACTATCTTGCCGCAATTCAGAGAAAATATCAACTCTTTAAGTATTCCTTATTCTGTATCAAAATATTCTAAGGACTGCAGAAAGAATAGACATTTTTATATTTGCGAAATCCCGAGGAACAATAATTTTTTAAAATCTATCTTAGAATATTGCTTTTGTTAAAAAAAAGTTATTTTTCTCTGTGAGGGATGCTTTATGGGTTTTCAGAGGCATCAGACGACTCCTCAGAAGATTCAGACGAATATATGCCTTGTCCAAGTTTGCAAGGCTTCTTTATAATTCGAGACAAATGTCTCTTCAAAGTGCTCTTGTGTTTGTATACGTTTTCACACTTCTCACCAACTAACAATTCATCAACTCTCTGCAACTAAGTCCTTTCTTTTCTGTATAAACTTTATTCTGAATATATTCATAATACGGGAATAATACTGAATATATTCATAATAAAGCTCGATATTCCATATGGATTTTCTGCAAGGGATGCTTTACGAGTTTTCAGATGCATCAGACGAGTCCTCAGAAGATTCAGATGAACCTTCAGATGAATATATGCCTTGTCCAAGTTTGCAAGGCTTTGTAATTCGAGACAGATGTCTCTTCAAAGTGCTCTTGTGTTTGTATACTTTTCACACTTCTCACAAACTAACAATTCATCAACTCTCTGCAACTAAGTCCTTTCTTCTGTATAAACTTTATTCTGAATATATTCATAATACGGGAATAATACTGAATATATTCATAATAAAGCTCGATATTCGATAATGATTTCTCTGCAAGGGATGCTTTACGAGTTTTCAGATGCATCAGACGAGTCCTCAGAAGATTCAGATGAACCTTCAGACGAATATATGCCTTGTCCAAGTTTGCAAGGCTTTTTTGTAATTCGAGACAGATGTCTCTTCAAAGTGCTCTTGTATTTGTACACTTTTCCACACATGTCACAACGTAAGTCTTTTCTCCTGTATGAAATTTTTTTTATGTTCTTCCACGTATTCCTCTTGAGGGAATATGAATGTTTTACCGCATTCTTCAAAAGCGTATCTCATCGTTCTTGTATGAATTTTCTTATGCCTGTTCAAAGCCCGCACTTGATTGAATCTTTTGACATGTCTCGCAAACATAAGGTCTCTCTCCTGAATGAATCCTCACGTGACTCTTCAATTTCCACTCAGAAGGGAACCCCGTTCCACAATATTCACACAGGTGACGCCTTTTTGGATGCTGGTTGAAAAAATTTTCTTTTAAATCTTCTAGGGTGTAAATTGTTTGCCACATTCCGTGCAACTCAAGGATTCTTCAGATGACGTTGTATCAGAAGTAGACATAGTGAAGACTTTGCCACTCAGAGTAATTTAAAAACTGAAAATTTGAAAGAGTATATGTGAAATGCTGTTGTCCCTCGTAACTTTGACTTGACTTGACTTGGTGCTTTGAGATGTATGCTTACTGCAGCTGTTTTATCTCACTTTTATCCAAATGCTTTTATTTTAAAATACAACAAACAAAAAAGAATCTGACAAAAAGTGAAAAACTAACCTTTATAAAGGTTTAAAATCTAAAACTCGATCGGCCTGATGTGCCAATTGGCTGTCGCTCTGGTCTTCAGAATCGAACCCTGCCGGAGGCATAAATGTTTGCGACTGGTTCAGAATCCTTATTAAACTAATTAAAACTTAAGGTCCCGGTCAAATTAGCCTAAAGAAGACTCAAAATGGCCGTAGAGCGACAAACTAAACTAAACTTTGAAACTCGAAATTCTTGATTTCGTTTGCCCATGATGTATTACTAATTTACTTTTTAAAAGAAAGAGATCGTTGCATCGTACTTTCTAGCAACCAAAAGAATATAAATAAGAAGAGTAAATTGGAAAACGAAAGAAATACATAAAAACTACAGATTAAATAGATCATAAGAATTTAACAGTTACACGATGATTAGAATATTCGAAGAACAACTAGTACTTGAAATTTTTTTTTTCTAACGCAGCTGGCAAACACTTAGACAGAAGTCTTGGATGTCTTAAGGCAAAGAGCTGCACCGACGTTACTCACTTTGCATTACCCAGGGAGCACGTGTAACTTGGAAGATTTGAAGATAAGCCACGGACGCGGAGTAACAATGCCCCCGCAACGCTCGACGATTCTATTAGATCGGGACCTACGGTTTAAAGTGGATTCCGAACCACTACAAACATCCATGGCACCGCCGGGACTCAAACCCGAAAAACATGTGGTACCGAGCGTCAGAGCACTAGCCACTCGGCCTTTCAGGTCCTAGTACTTGAAATATAAAGTGAAAAAGAAATTATAAACCCAGAAAGAATATATGGGTTCCAATACTTTTCGTAGGGATTAAATTATCGTTGCTTTCTAATAATAAATCTTTTCAAAATTTACTGAACATATTTCTAAAGAACCTTCCGAGTTCAAAATTTTTATCGTTGCCATTTATTTACATTATTTTCTGTTTAATTTGATTGGATGGTGTGATTTGAGATTTAAGGTCGCGTAAAGCTGTTTATCTCAATTTATCCAATTGCTTTTAAGAAGAAATTAATAGAAACAAGTTATTAAGAAAAGTACCTCAGTTAAACTGCAAAGTTTGACTGACTCCAAATGTAGCAAATTAAAAGAAGCATCCAATATGTGGTGCAACAAATTCACCCTGACGTTACGCAATAACTTGTTTCCCTTTTGGGAAGCAGACTAACCCAATTATCTTTAATCATTTTGATAATCTTCTTTATTGGCGCAAAGCGGCTTGTGGCCAAGTGGCAAGCGCTCAGACTTGATATCACAGGCTGGTATGGATGTTTGTTAGAGGTTCGGAATCCACTTTAAACTCTAGGTCCCGGTCTCTGTAGCCCCTTCCCCCAAGGGGATGGCTGAGTGGCTAGCGCTCCTTCACTCGCTACCACTGGTATCGGGTTCGAATCTTTGGCGTTGCCGAGTGCCAGGATGTTTGTATTAGTTCGGAATCCACTTTAAGCTGCAGGTTCCGGTCTTATATGACCGTAAAAACGACACAGAGCCTAATCAAACTTCTTCTCACCCACATCATTCCCCAAACTAAGGGGCAACTCAGCTCTAGGCACAGCGATGTGGTGTAGTGTATTAGTAGTGGTGGTCTTTTAGCCCTCGTGGGCGCAAGGTGACTGTAGAGCGACAAACCAAACCAATCATTTGCTCAAAACCTCTGTCTCCAAGACATTCTGAATACTGGCGATTTTAGAAACATGAAATGTTTTCTTTTTTTTACAGAGTAGGATTGTCAGCCTTAAGCTATACAATCATATTAGACCAAGACCCACAATTTGGGTTGAATTCGAACCACTGCAAATATCCATGACATCTCTGGGACTCAAACCCTAAACTTGTGGCCCCCGAGCACCAGAAGGCTAGTCACTCAGCCATCAGTCCCCCTATTCTGATAGTCACTCAGATAATAATTCTATTATGGATTACCGTAACAAATTCGCTATATATTTAGCAAGATGTTACCTTGCTCTTTCTAGCCTTTGGTGGATTCGACTAAACATTTTCTCAAATTTTTACTTTAATAATTATGTTGACCAACTCCAGGTTTTGTCCATTCCTAGCACCAGCGTAACCATTAAGTGTTTAATGGTTACGTTGGTTATTGGTCTAAAAGTCTGCTGTTGGAACGCATGTGGTTTCACAAATAAATTGAATTCGTTGATATTCCTAATAGCTATAATCATGTGGCTAATGTAGTCGAGTGGCTAGGCTCTGGCGCTCGGTACCATATATTTCGGGTTCGAATTCCGGCGGTGCCATAGATATTTGTAGTGGTTCGGAATCCCTCCAAACCATAGGTCTCAGTCTAATAGGATCGTAGAGCGTTGTGAGGGTAGTGTTGCTCTCGTCTGTATCATATCTTCAAGCTACACTCTCTCTGGGTAGTGCTTAATGAGTAACAACAGTGCAGCCTGCTTGTAGCATAAATATTAACTATCTATGTATAGCCAGCTGCATCAGAACAACATAATCATGTGTTTACATACTATTATAATCCATCATTCTCTTAATTTAAGTTCGATGTTTTTATTGTACAAAAGGTCTTCACTTTCCTTTTGTCTGTGACGAGATTGTTATTTTCCATCAAGCAATACATTCCACACTTTGAAATCTTTACAAGTTTCTCAAGTCACAGCTTTAAATATTTTTTTTTGATAATAATCCCAATCACACAATTGCTTCTGTTTACATTCAAATGGTATTTATTGCCGCCTGACTATGAATGGTGCCACGAGGCGTAAGTCCAAAATATCAAAAATCTTTAATTTAAATATCATAAAATAATCAAATTGTAAAATGTTTTGAAATATCAAATTAAAACTGGCACGAGGAGTTGTTGCTTACGTTCATGCTGGTAGCGTGAGTTTACGCGAACGAGCAATAAATATAAAAATTACTAGAATTCTGTTTTGTTAAAAAGGTAAGAGTTTTGAGTATACGGTCGACTGTGTGAAGGACACAGAAAGTGCTTTTTTTTTTCAAAAAAAAGAAAATAACATGGTACCTGCCAACCAGTGATCAGATCAGAATTCTGTGGAACTTGGATTCAAGCTTGAATTCGACGTATGGATTGAAGCAGAATAAGTTGTGCTTTGTTTCCAGTGAATTCTATGGTTGGTCCCGTATGATTGGTTGGTATGGTTTTGTTGGTTTGTGCACACGTTGGGCTAATCAGACCGGACCTACAGTTTAATGTGGATTTCGACCACTCACAAACTTTCATGCCACCGCCAGGATTCAAACCTGAAGTCTATGGTACCAGTGAATTCTATGAGTTTAAGAGCTGTTAAAAGGACAGTATGTATTAATAATTTGAGAAAGGAAGAATGAATTATAGCAAGTTGGCTTTCAAATAGGTCTTAATTGTGAAAAGGGACAACAACATGGTAGAATTTAAAAATTTAATGCCGGTGAGTGAGGATTTTAAAACTGAAACCGATATTGTTCATCATCATCATCATCAGTGGCGCAATAGCGCCATGAGGGGCCAAAGCCGTCTGCCTATTGGCAGATTTCAAGACAGGAGATGTTATCTTTTCTACGGGTAGGATTGTCACCGTACGTCCAACACTCTATGGTCATATTAGACCCGGACCTGCTGCTTAAAGTGGATCCCGAACCACTACGGACATTCATGGCACCGCCGGGACTCGACCCCTGTGGCATCGAGTGCCAGAGCACTAGATTTCGTTAATAGCATAATTAAATATGTAGAGAAATCCTTAGAAAGCTGAAACGAGAAAGAAACAAAGTAAAGATCCATAAAATGGAATCTATTGCTGTAATAGAGGTGGAACAGCTTGAACTTAAATGATTAGTAAAAGAATTAGAGCTAGAGAATTAGTGGAAGGATATCTTGGTTAACTTCAAAACTGAATGTGGATGATTTAAAACCTTAATTAAAAGTTTAAAATACCTTTTATTTTTGTATATGAGGTATGCTTATTATATTAACATTGTATATGCTTGTTACAATACGTGCATATTACACATCGCTCTCCAATTATTGAAGAGCGATTCGTAATGTGATTGTATTCTATTGCATTAGATTTGTATGTGCAAGACATCTACTGGTCATGCACATACAAACTTCTATCTCCACCCAAATGTGTCGACTGTCATCAAGGCCATCCACCTAATACAAAATCTTGACCTCAATGGCTCATTGAAAAACAAATTATACAAATTAAATTCAACCAAAACTTTTCTAATACACAAGCAAAAAAAACTTATTATTCAGAACTTTCTACATATGCTGCAAAGGTTCAAACTACGTCTCTTTCTATTAGCACCAAAAAGGTGTGGATCATCTGCACAGAAATCCCCACATTCAAACATCAAGTCGACATTCGTAAAACCAGCTCCTGTTTCCACAGACCATCTACTAAACTATCTTTCAGTTCCAATTTACATGTTTCTTCTCTTGTCCCTGATAGCGTTGGATGCTCATTGGGACTTACTGGGAGACGCTCCCCATGCAAATCTTTTTTTTATTTCTTGTAAAAATTGGGTTTATGCCTTTTATTTGAACTTTGTTGCACCATTTTATCTTGTTTTCGTCAGTGTATTTTACTTGCATTTGAATAAAAATCTTAATAAAATTGATATTTTTTACAACATCAATTTTATTAAGGTTTTTTATCAAAATATTAATTCACCATTCCTATGTTTTTACTTGGTACTGTATTTTACCTGTTCTTGCAATTCCATTTTTCGTCTTTTAATCATTCCATTTTACCAGAATTTTAAGAAACTGTTGTTTGGCGCAGTATCGTCAAATCTGGCCCTTATGCCATAAAACCCAAAATCCAAATCTTTTGTCCCTGGCCATCTTCATCCAAACCTACCTGCAACCCCAAAGCATATGGGTTCTCAGTTTGTAATTTTCCCTGGCCCAGAGGCCATCTTCCCACCCACGTGTAGATTCAAGAGGCAAATTTGGACCTTCACCCCAGGGCATAGTTCCGCTTCGAGTCGGTTCAACAGCAATTATTTCAAACCGGTTTCAGGCGAACGTGGTGAGGCTAGTGATTGGTCAAATTTTTCGCTTACATCTTCTCGCCTCAGTGGGCACGAGCCTTAACTCCTGTCTGCAAAGTAGGAAGCATGGTAGGTAAAGTTCATGAAATAAAAGTCAAAGCAGCAAATGACCAAGGTCTGTCCCAGTTCAAAGTAAGTTTAAAAGAGCAACTGGAAAAATATATATAAACATATATATATTTTTAATAATATAATTATATAAAAAGAGAGCTTTAAAATAAAGTACAAATAAAAAAAAATCAATTAAGAATACACCACAGAATGGAGTTACAGCTGCTAGAAATGATGACTAAAGGAACAGGTCAGGGTGCTCCTGACGACTGAGCCAGTTCATCTAGGTAGTTGCAAGTTATGTAAGACCGCCCTTGGGCGTTTACCATTCTCCGGCAAAGAGAAATCGTATTTCGGAAGATTACGAATTTCCTTGTTCGGGATATGGTCAAGATTTGCAGAAAAATTTTCCGCAAGCTTGAGCATAAAATTTTGAATAGAAGGGAGGACAAGACTATGACGAATGTCATCAGTTCTAAAGTACCAGGGAGAATTTGTGATCATGCGCAAAAGTTTATTTTCAAGAATTTTAATATAATTAATGTGGTACCTTGCAGCAGAGCCCCAAACCGGGCGCGCATAAGTTATGATGGGACGCATATAGTACATGTAGATTAGTAATTTATTATCAATTGAGAGGGGGATTTTATTAATAAAAGGATAAAGCATGCGAAGACAGGTGTTAAATTTCTTTTTAACATGATTAATGTGATTAGTATAAATTAATTTACTGTCAAGAAAACTCCCAGATATTTAGCATTAGTAGACCAGTTAATTAGCCGATTAAAGAGGTAGATGTTAGGAGGAAGAATCTTTCTCCTCAAGAAAAGTACAGCCTCGGATTTGTCAACATTAATTTTGATTTTCCATCTTGTGAGCCAAGCTTCGAGGTGTGTGAAGTATTGTTGAAAGATATTTTGTA
>BPLR01017347.1:0-51711 GCA_021605095.1 Caerostris extrusa
GTGCGCATAAGTCCGAGTCTGAGTCAGTGTAATGCCAGAGCTGAAGAGTGAACAGCACGGCTGCAGTGGCTGTGACTGTCGTGTAAAGTGAATAAAGAGTTTCTGTTAAGTTTTAAACCTTTGGTTTTTTATTGTGTTAGTGTGAGTGTGATTAAAATACAGTCCGCTAGATAGTGAATGAGGTGCTATTGAAACATTATGGTCCTGGCAGAGCCGGAGAGTGCTCAAACCTGTGGATACCATATAAGTCAGTGAAAAGCTTTGTGAAAAAATAAGTGGAACTTTGAAATCCATATATTTAATATTTTGTGCAAAGATGTTTAAAGGTGCCAAAAGAAGATTTGCGGCTCATTGCCGCAGAGAAAAGGTGATAGTATCTGAAAAATTAACAATTTCAGATTTATATGATGCAATTGAACAAGGGATGTTTTAAAAACAGACCAGACATGGTTCAAAGACATTTAACACGATTATTGACAATCGTAAAAATGAGGAGCAACGGCAAATAGATCTGGAAAAATAAAATTAAAAATGAATTAGAACAAGCAAAATTAAAAATGAAAGTAAATCAGAAGTGTGTAAAGGTGGCCAAACCAGATACTATTGATCAAGTAATAAAAAGTGTATTAGAACACGCTTATCAGAATCCCTACTCGACGGAAGGGTGGAGTTTTTTCTTTAATTCTTTAGAGCGCGCATTTAATATTAAAAGTACCTGAGATATATAAAGAAGCTGAAATTCTGTTAAATTTATTAGGAGAAAAAGCTTCTAATATAATAACTTATTTAAACGATAAAGATATCCAAAAACTATGAGACAATTAAGTCAGTTGTGTTGCGAGTATGAGCCTTCACCACAAGCATGCTTAGATAATTTTAGAAAAGCTGAGCGCTTAAAGGAATCGTATGTGCAGTTTGCGTCGCGCTCAACTACTAATTTTGAATATTATTTAAAATTAAGAAAAGTGTCGGATTATGAAACATTAAAACAATTAATAGTTTCTGATAAGTTATTTCAAACTTTGGATAGAGAAATCGCATCTCACATAGGTATACGACAAGCAGATAGTTGGTTCCCCCAGTAAAATTAACTGAAGAATGTGATATTTATGTTAAAACTAATTTTAAAAATTCTAAAATTGTGTCAAAAGTGTTCGTTTCGAACATTAAACAGTCAAATTGTTTATGTGCTAAAAGTCATCATATTTCTAATTGTCCAAATTGTTTAAAAATGTCTGTGAATGAGAGAGTTGAGCTTGTAAAACAAAATCATATGTGTTTTAATTGTTCACAGATTAATTGTTCAGTGTCTAATTGCAAATCGAAAGTATCTTGTTTTTGTAAACGTAAACACCATAAAAGTTTACACTACCGCGCAAAAGCGCAGAGAATCGCGATGAGTTGTATCAGAAAGAACGTAATGAAATCAGTTCCAATACCTCGTTTTTCCCCCCACAGCTCAAGAGTTTATACCCGCCGGAGAAAGAACTCCTCCAAATAGTAATAAATTATTTGCAGCTACGAGATTTATGTCAAGTGGATCCAAAACAGTTCTATTGAGCACAGCTAAATGTTATTTAGGTAATAATTCAGAAAATTCATACGAAGTAAGAGCGCTCTTAGATCAAGGTTCAATGGCCTGTTTTATAACGAGAGAATGTGCGGATAGACTTAATTTAAAGAAAGAAAAAACTAATCCAGTAGTATCGGGATTAAATGACGCGTCTTTAAATATTAAAACGCAAGTTACTGCTAAAGTAAAAAATAAATCAAATAGCTACGAAAAAGAGTTGAAATTTTTAATTGTTCCTCAATTACTAATGTAACTCCTAGTAAAATATTAAAAGTTAATATGTATGATTTGAGTAATATTGAGTTAGCGGATCCACAATTTAACATTCCAGGTAGAATAGATATTTTATTAGGCGCAGAGGTTTTTATAGCCTTTTGAGATCAGGACAAATATATCCCCCTGAATCTGGCTTAGTTTTACAAAATTCGTGTTTTGGATATGTTGTTTCCAGGAGTGTTCCTTGTGATTTAAATGATAATATTCATTGTGGATTAATTAGAGATAATTATGAGCAGTTAGATAAAATTGTTAAATCTTTCTGGGAAATAGAAAATATAGAAATGGACATTCCTCCTAATAATGAAACTCGGATATGTGAAGAGCATTATAAAAATAATTTTTATAGAGATATAGAAGGGGAAATATGTAGTTAAAATGCCCCTTAAAGAAGATCCTAAGTGTTTGGGAAAATCTAGAGATATTGCGCTAAAAGGTTAGATTCCTTATGGAGGCGATTAGTAAAAGATCCCTGACTATTTATTGTTATATAAAGATTTTTTACGTGAATATGAAGAAATGGGTCACATGGATCAAATTAAAGAAAGTGAAGAAACTGAGGGGGTACTTATTATATACCTCACTTAGGTGTATACCGCTCCGACAAATTAAAAAACAAAACTTCGTGTCGTATTTAACGCGTCTTCCCTTACAACAGAAGGAAATTCGCTTAATTCTTTACAATATAACGGAGGGGTAATACAAGACGACCTTTTTCAATTATGGTTAGATTTCGTAAGCACATTTATTCGTTTTCGGCCGATATTAAAAAAATGTATAGAACCATAAACATTTACCCCAGTCAAAGAAAATTGCAGCGTATTTTGTGGAAAGATGGAATTAATGAGCCAGTTAAAGAATACGAACTCGCAACTGTCACATACGGAACAGTTAGTGCTCCTTTTTAGCTATGCGCACACTTAAAGCAATTAGCAATAGATGAGAAAAGATAACTTTCCGGTATTGGCACCTATATTGGCAGAGGACTTTTATATGGACGATGTCCTTTCCGGCGCAAATACTGTAACGGAAGCTCTCATGCTTACTAAAGAGTTAACAGAAATTCTGGACAAGGGTGGAATGCAATTACATCAGTGGTGCAGCAGTGGAAATTTTCTGACGGAGAGTGACGAGGCTCATTACTCCTTTTATCCAGAGGAAATAAAAACATTAGGAATAATATGGCAACCTAACAAAGATTGTTTTTCCTTCAAAGTGAAAGTAGACTGTGGTATTTCGTTTGCAAACCGTGCAGTGTTATCAACCGTAGCAAAGATTTTTGATCCTTTTGGTTTACTTGGCCCAATTATGACAAAAGGCAAATATTTTCTTGTAAAAACTGTGGCTAATCAAACTGGACTGGAATGATAATTTGCCTAAAAGAACTTGAGGAATGGCAGGAATTTCTTATAGCTTTAACAACTATCAACAACATTAAAATTCCAAGATGCATATGTATCAGTGAACCGATATGCATCGAACTTCATGGCTTCTCAGATGCTAGTGAAGTCGCCTATGGAGCAGTAATTTATTTAAAATCTTGCAGTGCTTCCGGACAAGTGTTTGTGAAACTAATTGCCAGCAAATCTCGAGTTGCCCCGATCAAAACTATTTCAATTCCACGATTGGAACTCTGTGCTGCCGTGCTGCTATCCAAATTAGTGCACAAAGTGAAAACATCTTTAAAGATTGATGTGTCTGAAACCTTTTTTGGACAGATTTGAAAATTATCCTGGCCTGGATAATGAAAGAACCGTGTTACTTAAAAACATTTGTGTCTAATCGCGTATCAAAAATACAGCAATTTACAAATATCAAAGACTGGAATTTTGTGCCTTCTGAAATGAACACTGCCGACATCATTTCCCGTGGTGTACAGGCAGATAAACTCCAAGAGAATGAGTTATGGTGGAGTGGACCACCATTTTTAGTGAACAACGAGTATCCTGGAGGTCCGGTGCGGCTTGTGGATGGAGATCTTACATCAAAGGTCAAGGATATGATTTCGAGTGAGCTGAAGCTGTCAGCAACAAATCAAGTGTGTGACGTGACTCATATTGTGGAGCCTTTAGATGTTATTCATAACTGTTCTTCATTTACAAAACTCAAGAGAATCGTCGCCTGGTGCAAAAGATTTATCAACAATACAAGAAATTCATTAAATCGAACTTCGGGTACTTTTACAACTAGTGAACTTTCACAATCATTGGTATGTATTGTTAAAAACATTCAGAGGACTACTTTCATAAAAGAGCTTCAAAGCTTGGAGAAGGGTAATTCTATCCCGAACAATAGTGAATTGTTAAATTTGTGTCCATTTCTAGATGATGATGGATTATTAAGAGTGGGTGGAAGACTCAAGAACTCGAACTTAATCTATAATCAAAAATGTCCACTAATTATTCCTGCTAAACATAATTTTACTTTTATTGTTATTAATTATTATCATGCTTAATATTTTCATGCAGGTGCTGAAATAACCCTGTCTTTGATACGAAATAGATTTTGGATTGTAAGAGGTAGAAATACTGTTCGAAAGATAATTTTTAATTGCATAACTTGTAAAAAAAAAAATAAATTCAAAAGGTTCCAACCAAATTATGGGACAACTACCTGCTGTCGAGTGATTCCTACTCGTGTCTTTAATCGAGTAGGTGTGCACGTTTGTGGTCCATTTGAAATCAAAAATTTCACCGGACGAAGTAAACGGGTAAAAAAGATATTTGTGTGTATATATACATATGTTTCTGTACAAAATACTTACATTTTGAAATTGTAAATGATTTAACTACTGCAGCATTTTTATCAAGCCTTAAAAGATTTATAGCTAGAAGAGGTAAGCCTGCAGAAATGTATAGTGACAATGGCCGAAATTTTGTTGGTGCCAATAAAGAATAAAAAGTGTTTCTCAAATCTTTATTTAAGTTTAAGAATGCGGAAGAAATTGAGAATTATATGGCAATGAAGGTATTAAGTGGTTCTTTAATCCCTACTAATCCACACTTTGGAGGACTATGGGAATCTAGTGTCAAATCTCTTAAATACCATTTGAAACGTATTGTAGGGAAAACAATTTTAAGCTATGAAGGATTTTTAACTCTTATTGTTGAAATTGAGGCAGTTCTAAATTCTAGACCCCCTTATCCACTTTCAAGTGATCCAAATGATGTTGAAGCATTAACTCCCTGCACATTTTTAATTGGTTCATCTTTAGTTACATTGCCTGAACCTAATTTTAGTGAAACTCCAATGAATCGATTGAGCCGTTGGCAATTGGTTCGAAAAATGACTCAATATCTTTGGAAAAATGGTCATCGGAGTATTTAAATAAGCTGTTAAATAGACCTAAATGGTCTAAGGGTAAAGCAGATATAAAAGAAGGTGATTTGGTGTTAATTAAAAATCCTGATAATTATTGTCCTTTAAAATGGAATTTGGCCAGAATTATCAAAATTCATCCAGGTGAAGATAAAGTAACAAGAGTGGTTACTTTAAAAGATAAAAAAGGCACATATAAAAGGCCAGTAGTTAATATCGTACCTTTGCCTAGTGTTAATGAGGAAAATTAATTTTTATATTGTGTATTTTTTGTGATCTGCTTATTGTGTGAATATGTTTAAGAAAATGTATTTTTTATTGTGTTTTTTTGTATGATCAGTGCATAAGTGAATAATTTGAGAATTTTGTGAATATTTGAATTCTTAAAGAGTTGAATGTGAACATGTCAACGCCGGGCGGTATGTTCGCACCTACGTGCAAGGATACCCTAGCGGCGAAAAAAGTGTGTGTGTACACATGCGCCTGCGTGCGCATAAGTCTGAGTCTGAGTCAATGTAATGCCAGAGCGGCAAGAGTGAACAGCAGGCCTGCGAGTGGCTATGACTGTTTAGTGAATAAAGTGTTTTTGTTAAGTTTTAAACCTTTGGTTTTTTTTATTGAGTGAGTGTGAGTGTGATTCAACATACAGTCAGCTAGATGAGTGAACGAGTGCTATTGACGAGAACAATTCCTTTAGTGAAAAAGACTTATCCCTCTTATTTCAGATGTAAAAACTCTGGACTCTGTATATAAGCTGTAGCTCTTGTTTAAGGAAACTTTACATGCGACTGCAAGGCAAAAGAAATGACAATGCTTTTGCCCTTCCTATGATTGGAAGGTACAAAATAATCAAATAACTACTACGTTTTGTATGGTCCAATCTCTTCGTGGAGGAATCGCAAGGAAGTAGTGCAATATCCAGAATATACCATATGTTACGACCAATTTCGTATGATGAAAGGTTTCTCATTCCGGAAACTCCAAGTAAATTTTTCAGAATTAATCAAGAATTAATTTCATGTGATGCTCTACAGTTTTCTACATCTAATGCTGAATATTATGATGATGCTACACCACACATTCTGTCTTAAAAGTCTTAAAAACTGAATAACCTTTGTTCGATAGCTCGGACACACAAATATAAACTCAAATAATATTCGACACACACACGAATAAATGGAAGTGGACTATATAAATTAATTTCCTTTATTTAGGCAGCCATCAAACTCGAAGATGAACTGACCACACAACCTCTCTTTGGGGTTACTCTTATTGAACTCATTTATTTATGCAGCCATCGCACTCGAGGATAGACTGCCACACAACCTTTCTCTTTGGTTGCAGAAGTTCAATTCCCTTTCTTACATTCCTTTCTCTCTCGTCATCTCCCCCTGCCAGACACCCCCACAGACAGGATGTTTTTCTGGACATAGGGCGTTGACTTCCCTTTGCACGGGGACCTGGGTTTCGACGTAACAACCTTATTCAGTTTTTCCTAGATCTAGAGCTGTCTATTTTAATCCTAGTCTAGTCTATTTTATCTAGTCTAGTCTTCCTAGTCTATTTTAATCCTAGATCTAGAGCTGTCCAAGACTAAGGCAATGTGGAGGAAGACTAATGGATTTTACCTCTAGGAAAATGTTTGAGTGACTTTCGCAATCATCATGAGCAATTTCTATTATATTTTGTAGAGAAAAAAAAAAAACTTTGTTTTTTCTGTTCTTACAGAAATGAAGTCTGAATGGCTTAATGGGGGTTCTCAAAATGGATAATGACCCTTTGCAATGATAGTTATTCATAAATTAATCCAAAACAAGTCACAAAAATTTATCATGGCTAATGGAAATCAAGTTGCATCCAATCGGACACTATATATGTCTACGAAAGGAATTTATGAAAATTGAAAGTATTTGCTGAATTGTCTTCAATACAAAAAGTACAGCTGGTATATTTGTTGCGATTTGAAGGTGATAGTTCTTGTCATGAGTCGTCAATTAGGATTTACAAAATATATCTGCTTTGTGTGGGACGGAAGAACAAAAAGTATAATAGCCTACTAGAAACATGATATTGCAAAAGAAGAACGTGCAAACTCCACAGTTACTAAAGTTGAAAATTTTCCTCCTACTACTTTTACACGTACAACTAGATTTAATAAATTTTTTTTTTTTTGTGGAGGCCGTGGACAAGATTGGATCAACCTTCAAGTACTTACAATGAAGTATTTCTGCTATCAGAGGTTAAAATGAAATAGGAAATTTTTATTGTTCCACAGATCTGTAATCTCTTTAAAAATTCAAAATTTTGATAGCGTGCTTCAACAAGTTGAGAAAGAAGCTTGAAATGCCTTTTGTCTTGTGAATTTCTTAGGAAATGTGAAGTGAAAGGACTATAAGAAATTAGTTGTTGTTGTTTCTTATCCCACTTGGCAGACATTTCTAGGCTAAGCCCATATGTACTCATGATTGAAGGTGAAGGAAGCAGCTTCTGTTGTGCTGGAGCACCCGTAGGTAGAAGTCTGACTTTGGCTCCGTGACGCTCTTACGCTTCCCAGTCATAGGAGACCGGGACCTCCGGCTTAAAGTGGATTCCGAACCACTACAAACATCCATGGCACCGCCGGGATTCGAACCGGAAACCTGTGGCACCGAGCACCAGAGCGCTAGACACTCGGCCATTCAGGTCCCAAATGTGTGAATGCCAACGACACGCGGTGTTCCCTGGTGGTCACCCGCCCAAGTACTGACCGCGCCCGATGATGCTTGACTTCGATGATCTAACGAGAACCGGTATATTCAGCATGGTATAGCCATTGGCTAAATTTTGAATGCCAACGGCACGCGGTGTTCCCAGGTGGTCACCCTCCCAAGTACTGACCGCGCCCGATGATGCACAAGAAACTTGGTTTCATTATGTCTCTAAAAATTCATTTCTTGCAGTGATATTTGGACATCTTTCTTGAGAACTGTGCCCAGGTAAACGATGAGCATGTTGAACATTTTCACTAAGACATTGCAAAAACAGAGAAAAGATACTAGGGAAAAAGGCCCACTATAATGTTTCCAGACTACTATTCGACAGTTTTTAATGATGTACAACATAACGTAAAGAAGTACATGCGTTTGTTAACATATTGTTCCAAATGGCTTATAAATGAGAGCCAATTTAAAAATTTCATCGTCTTATTCGTATTCAGCAACCCAAAATTAGTAATAAATGACTGTCTGAATATCAGAGGAAAAAAGTTTCGTCAAAATGTGTTGTCCTGTGTAAAAAACAATCTTTTAAAATTATATCACCACCATATCGTTATAAATTGTGTTACATCAATTATCATTACGTTACTGGACTGGTTCATAATGGAATTTACTAAATTAAATCCCATAAGTAAAGCATATATGTTAAATATAGTCTATAATATACTTATTGTCGACAGGTGAAACATAATTTTCTCAATATCCCTAAAAGCAGGATGTATTTTAGCAGCTTCAAAAAATAATTAATAACATAATTTCTCTAAAATTTACCTTTAATATAACAGAATCATATTTTGGGCTTTTTTTTTATTTATGAGCTAAATTTTTTTTTCTAATGCAGCTGGCAAACACTTAGACAGCTTGGTCTTGGATGCCTTAAAGCAAGCGCTGCACAGACGTTACTCACTTTGCATTACCCAGGGGCGCGTGCAACTTGAAGATAATCCACGGACGCGGAGTAACAATGCCCCCGCAACGCTCTACGATCATATTAGACCGGGATCTACGGTTTAAAGTGGATTCGAACCACTACACACATCTATGTCACCGCCGGGACTCGAACCCGAAACCTGTGGTACCGAGCCCCAGCCACTCGGCCATTCTGGCTCATGAGCTAAATGTTATCTTTGTTTGTCGTTTTGTGTGTAAAATTATTCTATATTTAAAAAAAAAAAAAAATCAGTTTATTTATTTACCACATCCTTATTCTTCCAGGCAAGCCAAGATGGATATATTTGATGTGACTGGCAGCTTCGGTCCCTGGCAGCGCAATGTACTGCTCATCTTTTTCTATGTCAACATCGTCGGCATCTGGCAGAACTTGGGCATCACCTTCTTTGCTCCCAACATGGAGTTCAGGTGCATTGAACCCGTTTACGAAGGGATGAACGAAACCGTTTTCGACAACCGCTGCGAAATACACCTCAACTCTTCCAATATCACCGTCCCTTGTACAAAATGGGAGTATGACACTTCGTACTTCTCGCAGACGATTGTCAGTGAAGTGAGTTTGGGTACAATCAAATGTGCTCCATTTTCTTTCTAAATAAAAAACAGTTTTCCTTATCTAAAAATTTATATATTGAACATTGGGAAAATAATTACGATTGATAAATTAGTTATTATATCGTATTGCAAATATTTAAACTTTTGACAAACGAAACAAATTTGAATAGGGTCGAAGCCCAAGTAAAGGGAATCCTCTAAAACCCACCAATTTTTACCATACTATGCGATGTACCCTTTCTACGAATGGTTTCCAATATTCTGGTTATTTATCGTTTACTTATTTGCCAAAAAGAGTATGTGCTGTATATAATTTCTTACTAAATTTAGGAGATATATAGGATACAGAATAATTACAGCACTACCTGTTTAAATCATGTAATTTGTATTTATAAATATTGTTTTTAATTTAAATTACACACACACACACAAACATATATATGATGGGAAACACTGTATATAAGCTCCACAGTTCATGGGGGAGGTTTGCAGATTTTGAGACAGTTTTCTATTTTACGAGGTAGGATTGTCAGCCCTACGACAAATGCTCTACAGTCATATTATACCTTGACCTACGGTTTAAAGTGGACTCCGAATCACTACAACGCACCATGGTACCGCCGGAAGTCGAACGAACGCTAGTAACTCGGCCATCAGACCCCCATATATAATATTCTAGTTAAAAATCAAGATCTGATATTTCTGTCTGAAAAAAAGTCTTATTCTGTCTTTTTTAAAATTAATAAAACTGTAGATTTTATTTCGATTTCATTCATAGCCTGGCTTCGAGTAAGCCTTAGAACAAGAAAAACGAAAATGAATATCAGATTAGAACGCCCAAGAAATTAGCTTAGAACGGATCAGTTTTTTTGATCAAAGTTATGCATGGCACAGTAGAAACTTTTCTTATCCATCATCTAAATTTGAGTATGAAAAAAATCGTTTAATCTATGACTGTAAAATTTTATAAAATAGAAAACATTTTCATGCTTTCAGACAATTCTACAAGTTATGCTTGTTACGTTGAAACCCAGGTTTCCCCTGCATAGGGGAAGGTCAACGCCCTATGTCCAGAAAAACATCCTGTCTGTGGGGGTGTCTGGCAGGGGGTGAGATGACGGGAGAAAGAGTGAAGAAGGGAGTTCAACTTCTGTAACCAACGAGAAAGGTTGCGTGATAGCGTGGTAGTCCATCTTCGAGCTTGATGGCTTCATAAACTAACTGAGTTGAACAACTACGACCAAAGAGAATGGTCGTGTGGCAGTGCATCTTCGAGCTTGATGGCTGCCTAAATAAAGGAGATTAATTAATTTATACAGTCCACGTTTTTTACTTGAGTTTATTTTTGTGACTGAGCTATCGAACAATGCTTATTTTAAATGAGAAATATGTATCATAATAACAAATCACGATGAGTTAAAAAAATTATGTTTAAAAGCTGCAGAAATTTCAACATTATTTGGTGAAATTATTTGCTTTTTCAATTTTGCAATTTCAAAAGTTACATAAAATGATGCTATAGAGACATTGATGTTGATGATAAAAACTGACACTGATGTTGATGATAAAAACTGGCACGAGGATAGACACTAATGATAAAGATTGACATGATGATAGACACTGATGATAAAAACTGACACAGACAAAGGTGTCATTTCTAATTAAATATATGCTGACTTTGTATGAATATTATATTATGATCAGTTAATTAAAAATACATATTTTTTATGTTGGAAAAGATTTTTTTATCATTTAGAAACCATATAGAAGAAAAACAAAAGGTTAAATTAATTTTAAGCCATGGAAAATGTTCTTCAATTCATATCATATATCCAACGTTAGAAAACAAATTGTATTTCTTTGGGAAAGCTATATTTCAGATTTTTAAATATTATTCTCACCTATTATGCGAAAAGTGCTTTAGGAGTAAATATGACAAAAAAACTGATTTTTATGCACTTCTATTGATCCATAATAGGTCCTATTGATTTAAAACTAGAGCAAAAAAAAAAAAAAAAAAAAAAAAAAACCCTCACTCAAAAAGCAATAACAACTATAAAAAAAAACCCCATCAAATTTCTTATATCATTATAAAATGTGTTGCATTAATTAAAAATTCAATCTTAAGGTAAAATTTGTGTGTTTTCAGTGGGATCTAGTGTGCAATAGAGAGTGGCTGGTGTCTCTGGCTAAGTCGATCTACATGGTGGGCTTCCTTATTTCTGTGGTTTTCTTTGGCCAACTCTCGGACAGGTAAGTGATTTAGAAATCAGTCAAATTATTATAAGATTTTGCAACAACAAATAAACCAAATAAATGTTTTTTCACTTCTTGGACCAATGGAAGTATACAAGCCGACCTGAATTCATCCTTGCTGACAGCTTGTGTTACAGTTATTTCTTTAGAAAACAAGTATATATTACGTAACATATATACAAGTATTTCGTTGAAAATAAATATAGTAAAATTATAAACAAATATACTAGTATATTGTACAACTCATTTGTGATTGAGTGAAGGACATCTCGCATTCATTCACAATTTTTAGACTGAAATTTTCTGTGTTTCCTCTTATTAGATGTGTACGGGTTCACGACCCCAGGGTGACTCAGTGATCTTTTCCTTCATAATTCGTCTCCTTTTTTTTTTTTTTTTTTTTTCCTTTTTCATCGTCTAGATCAGGGGTCTCCAAACTTTCCAGCCTTAGGGCCATACAGTTTACTCCAGTAAGTACCAAGGGCCAAAGCAGTTTTAATTTTTATGCCATTATCTATAATTTATTGACTAGTCGCTGAGCACGCGCTCTGAGCGAGCATATGCTTGCTAATTACAAACTATTGTCAGTGAAAAATCCCAATTACATAAATCTCATTAGTATTTTTTTACAAGTGGATATGCCGCTGTTTCATTCGCGTAAATTTAGCTTTTGCGTTCCTGAGGGATTTTCAGGATAAAAATCATACGTTCGATTCAGGATGTATACATTCCAAACATCGATATACATACATATGAGATACTCTTTACCCCAATATAACTACCGAAGTTAACCGCGGAATGTTCACTAGTTTATAATGTTAGTGGGATTTATTTCAATTATATGTTAGTTGTTATGCTTGTTAAATTATTTGTGTATTATGCTTGTCATTAAGCTTTACCTAGCAAGTTAATAAAGCCGAGTTATTATCATTCTGTGTTTTTTATCCAATTTATTACAGCAACAATAAGCTAATCGATGTCGCGGGCCGGATTGATGACACTGACGGGCCGTAGTCTGGAGACCTCTGGTCTAAATCACAGACTTCATTGTTATATCGTATTATTATGTCTCATTAACATCATGCGTTTTCACTACTTTTTGTCATTGATTTCATCTTCAAAGCTCTTTTTCTTTTCATCATAAATTTTAAAAAAAAAGTTAGTCATGGCCAAATCTGGCCTTTGTGCCATAAAACTCAAACCAACCAATCTAATTAGATGACAAAAAAAAAAAAAAAAAAAAAAAAATCTTTAGGCCTGATAAATATCTAGACGTTTTCAGGTAGACATTTTTCCCTCCGATAGTTTTGAGTCAATAACTTCTCCTCAGAAAAGTAAAGCTGAAAATTTGACTAAAATTACTGCAATGGCAAAAAAACATTTATACACCGTGTCTCGGCATTAAGTAAATAAATTTATTGGAGATATAGAATTCTCCTCGATGACCCAAAAATCCCATATCAATGTCAAGTTAGAAATAAAAAAGAAACGTTGTTAGTAATAAAAATAAACTATGAATGCATATCATTCTCACGATATCCCCCAGAATCTGCAGTGATATATCTCTGGATTTTCCCAAACACTTAGGAACTTCTTTAAAGAGCATTTTAACCACATATTTCCCTTCTTTATATGTATAAAAATAATTCTTATGTTCTTCACATATCAGGGCTTCGTTATTGTAAGGAATGTCCGTTTCTATGTTTTCTACTTCCCAAAAGCTATTATTAACAGTTTTGTCCAGCGGTTCATAGTTGTCTCTAATTAATCCACAATGAATTTTCTCATTTAAATCTTTAGGAACACTTTCGGAAATAAAATATCCCAAGCCCAAATTTTTGTAAAACTAAGCTTCCAAGGGGATATATTTGTCCTGATCTTAAAAAGGCTATAAAAAAACTCTGCGCCTAATAAAATATTTATTCTATCTGGATTATTAAATTGTTGATCCGCTAATTCAATATTATTCAAATCATACATATACTTTTAATATTTTACTATGAGTTATATTAGTAATTGAGGGAACGATTAAAAATTTTTTAAGCTTTTGATTTATTTTTTAATTTGGCAGTAACTTTGGATTTAAAGACAAATTATTTAATCCCGATACCACTAGATTTGTTTTTCTTTCAAATTAAGCCTTTAGGACATTCTCTCGTTATAAAACAAGCCGTAGAACCTTGACTTAAGACAGCTCTTACTTCTTTGCTGAATCCTCACATAAATAACACTGTGTCCAATAAAAGGTTTTGGATCCATGTAACTGGTAGCTGTGAATAATTTATTACTGTTTTGAGAAGTGTTTCCTTTTGCTGGTATAAACTCTTGAGTGTGAGGAGGAAAGGGAGGTTTTGGAACCAATTTCATTACTTTCTTTTTTCATGCAGCTCATGAGATAATATATTCATATTCTCTGCGTTGACGCCTATGCGTAGGTAGTGTAGACTTTGATGATGTTTTCGTTTGCAAAAACAAGATACTTTTGATTTGTATTTGGAAACTGAACGATTAATCTGTAACAATTAAAGCACATATGATTTTGTTTTACGAGCTCAAGTCTCTCATACACTGATATCTTTAAATAATTAAAACAATTTGAATCTGTTACATCCGAAAAAAAAAAATTCTGAGGCAAATATAGAATTTTTAAAATTAGTTTTACTCTTTTGGAAAGCTAGATGTGCTTTCGTAAATTGGCTTGCCTCACGATGAAATTTAAATATCACATTCTTCCTCTAATTTTATACGGGGGGAAGGAACCAACTATCTGCTTGTCTTTTATTATATTTATGTGAGATGCGACTTCTCCATCTCAAGCTTGAAATAATTTATCGGAAACTATCAATTGTTTTAATGCTTCGAAATCAGCCACCTTTCTAAATTTCAAATATTACTCAAAATGAGTTTTAAAGCACGACGCAAATTGCACATGCGATTAATTTAGATGCTGAAATTTTCTAAAATTATCTAAGCATGTTTGTGGTGAAGACTCATATTCTCGCAACGCAACTGACTTTATCTCCTCATAGTTCATGATATCTTTAATCTATAAAATAGGCTATTACATTAGAAAGCTCTATTTAGTAATAAATTTGACAGAAACTCAGCTTTATAAATCTTGGGTACTTATTTAATACTAAATGCGCGTTCTAATGAAGTAAAGTAAAAATCCCACCATTCCTGTTGAGTGGGGAATTTGACAGTTAAAAGTTTTAATACTTTTTATCACTTGATCATTGGTATCTAGTTTGGCTAACCTTTCATACACTTCCGATTTGCTTTCGCTTAACTTTTGTGAATTCTGATGTATTTTGAAATCGTTCTAATTTTTATTTCAATTCCTTCTATTAGCTCACACTCTCCCTATATATATTTTGTTCAAATTTTCAATCGTTCATAAAACACTTTTATTCATCCACTCAAGTTCAAATGCATTTTTTTTTGAACTTGTAATGGATGACACTTGATGTTAATGCAGTTTTTTCAAATATTAATTCAGTAATTAAATTTTATTACTTAATTTAGTTTTTTTAGATTTAAGTTGCATATATCTATCAATAGATGGCGCCAGATAAACTTAAAAATGAATGAAAATTATTTATAAAGGATGTTCTGCAATATAGTGAAAAAAAGTGGAATTGACTTAAAATTTTTTTTTTTTATATTACTTGTTTTTTTCCAGATTAATTTGACGTTGCTCCTCATGTTTACGATTGCCAATAATAGTGATAAATGAATCTTAAATCATCTTTTGCTCCTTTAAACATGCTCAATGCACAAAAGGTTAAAGCAACTATGTCATACTAAATTTAATATGTTTTCTTTTTTTCCCTTCCTAAATTGTAGAGTGCAAAAAAAGTATTCTATACTAGCAAAAATCAGAAAGCTACTTCCTAAGATTTATTTATAATTAAAGTAAAAGATTACATTATTATCGAATGTACACTGTGCAAACATATATATTATGTATGTTTTAAAGTGCACATATATAATAATAATCTATTTCAAACATTGCAATCGGTACGGATTTGAGGGAGACTGAACAAAACATACAGAGCAGAATATTTTCTTGTAGGAATAGAAAGCTGGATGTTGTAATCATTTTTCTGCAGCCAGTTATAATGCAATGAGAACGTTAAGAAGCTACTAAAACTCAGTAAATGAACTATGAAAGTAGAAAACATCTATTTATATATCCTTTTTAAAAAAAAAATTGTAATTCAAATTTTTAAAAAAGTAACTTTGCAATATACCTGAATCTTCTCTGGAGAATTTGTGCACTAAATGTGGTATCCCTACACTTGCTCAAGCTTTATTCCACTTAGACACATACTACTTACTTTATAGTTATAGAAGTGGTCCTGTAATTTTTTTTAAATTTCTTATTTTCTGAAAAAAATGTATAAAATTATGTTGTATAAATATTTCTTTTTGATCTCTAGTTACGGCCGTTTTCCTGCCGTTGTCATCTCTTACGTTATGACGGTGGTGAGCATGCTACTGGCTCTGCTTTCTTCCTCTTACACCATGTTCATCATACTCAGATTTCTGCAAGCTTTAGGCAGGACAGGACTCACCACTGTTGGATTTGTGTTGGGTGAGTCAATCTGTTCTATTAATGTATCCGTATATAATGATGTTGTTGTTTCTTATCCCACTTGGCTGGCCAAGCCCACGAGCCCATACGTACTCATGATTGAAGGGGAATGAAGCAGCTTCTGTTGTGATGGTAGCACCCATAGGTAGAAGTCTGACTTTGGCTCCGTGACGCTCTTACAGTCATAGGAGACCGGGACCTACGGCTTAAAGTGGATTCTGAACCACTACAAACATCCATGGCACCACCGGGATTCGAACCCAAAACCTGTGGCACCGAGCGCCAGAGCGCTAGACACTCGGCCATTCAGGTCCCAAATTTGTGAATGGCAACGACACGCGGTGTTCCCAGGTGGTCACCCACCCAAGTACTGACCGCGCCCATTGATGTTTGACTTCGGTGATCTAACGAGAACCGGGTATATAATGATAATTGTTATAATTGTCGTATTAATGTATGTGTATATAAGATGCTTGTAAAATAACTTGCGAAATCGCAAACGATGGTTGGTAAAAAGAATATACAAAAATAATATTTTTTTCCCTATAAATAAATTTGCCCGTTTAGATGTTGGTGCCGAAGAAAGATTTGAATGACGGAAAGACAGGTCAAGTTAACGCCGAATATACGTTGGTCTTGACTCAGTGTTATTTCATGGTAGAAACGATTGATCTTTTAAAATGATAATTTTAAACTTTTAGCTGTCATATTTATTAAAATTTTCAGAAGCAGCACTGCATAACTGCAACACATAATACACAAATCGAAATCATATAACAAATATTTACAAAATCATCTTAAAAGCCAGTTCGTTTAAGGATCTTCGTACTCTCCGTACCGGGGACAGCAAAACCAAAGTCTAAAGGCTCGTTCCCACCGAGGCGTGAGGCGACGACGCGTCACGCGGCAGTGAAGGAATTTTTTCGACCCGTTCACACTGAAACGTCAGAAATCGCTTTACGCTTAGTGAAGTTCCAGTTACTTCTACTAGATGGAAGATCTACTATTGGCTTAATCCAAGTCACAAAACGCGGCAAGCATTTGAAAGTTGAATGTTGGTCAACTCGAAGCGGTGGATTTCAACCAATTTCAGGCGAACGCGGGGGAAACTAGTGATTTGTCAACGCTTCATGCTTCAACGTCTCACGCATCGGTGCGAACGAGCCTTAACATAAGGGTCAACTTGTCCTTGAAAGAAATATCTATCAACCTTGAACTCTTCCCCGTTGGCTATATAGTTTATCTCTGGAAGACATGGTGGATCCTTATAGAATGTAAAAATACTTTTATTTTGTAGATGCTAAAAAAAAGCGATTAATAAAAAATCATCACCACGCAATTTCACCAACAAAATGATTCTAATATATTTATTAAATTTCTATTTATGCCATGCAGGTATTTAAAAGAATTAAAACAGGTTTCAATTGTCTTGCTTCGATTCTATCATGACTATTTAAATTGATCAATTTTATCATACAATCTAATAAAGCGTAATGTTATTTTATTCACTGTAGTGTCTTACTTTATTTGTAGAATTTTATTCAATGAATTATCATACAGCAAGTAATATATAGACAATTTATTATTAGTTTTGTCGGCTGTGCAATGGATTGCAACTGAGTGTGGTTGGGTTGAAACATGAGATACAAGTTTGAGAACTCATAGCTTTATTTACTCATGCACAAACACCACACGCATGCCATATTTAACACATTTAACGATATATAATTATAGATAGTGTGAAGGATTCTCCTTCTAAGCCGAAAAAACCTAATACTTAGATTTGCGCGGAATGCAAAAAATATACTAGCTCTCCGGGGAAGAGTCTGTAGGCCAAGTGTAATACAGGGTTGTGTTAAATATATTTCCACTCGGGAGGAGAGATTACAAACTAATCGTTTCTCAGCGGCAGCTCCAGTTACGCTATTCTTCCTTTCAGGTGATAGTCTCGAGGCCTACTGACCATTTCTCCTGAACGCCATAATTGTCAGTGTGTAGGAGGAAGCGCGGTTACAGAATTCTTATAGAAATAAAAAATTAAAATATATAACAAAATCAGGACAGTGCCCAAACAATTGTACTCACATTTTTTTTCCTTACAGAATGAAATCAAATAATGATTCTGAATTGATGCCAAATTTGATGATAATTGATGAATCAGTTATGAAATTGATGATAAAATTGATCATCAAATTGATGATAATAATTTTGTTTCTGTTTCAGTGATGGAAATTGTCGGTCCCAATCACCGGACAGAAACCGGAATCACAATCCAGATTGGGTGGGCAATTGGGTTCACTTCATTGGCTGCTGTTGCCTGGTTCTTTCGACACTGGTTCTGGTTTCAACTGGCCTTGTCGGTACCTATATTACCACTTGCATTTGCTTACCGGTAAATCTTTTTTTACACGTAGAAAAAAATCTATAAAATCAAAACTTATTCCCACAAACTTAATTAACTTAATTATACGAGTTTATTTTTTCCTCTTCTACTTTACATAGCTTTATATGTTATGTCTTAGTAAGATTTAAAAATAAAAATAATTATAATTATAAAATAAAATAAATCATTATTTTATAATAATGTTTCCCAGTTTTTTTTCAATATTATTTTCTTAATAAAATGTCAATATATAGATTTTTTTGTTTTTTTTAAAGAAATTAAGAAATTTTTGTAGAATTATTAATACAGAAATTTGAATTGATTCTTAAAGTGTTAAAAACAAGTACAATGTATAATAGTGAAACTAAAATGGTCATCAGTGCCGGATGGCCGAGTGACTGGCGCTCTGGTGCTCGATGCCACAGGTTTCGGGTTCGAGACCCGGCTGTGCCATTGATGTTTGTAGTGTTTCGGAATCCACTTCAAACAGTAGGCTCCGGTCTAATATGATTGTAGAGTGTTTGTCATAGGCTGACAATTCTACCCAAAAGTAACCTACCTATTACTTAATTACCTACCCTTTTCTTAAGTAAAATGATAAGATAATGAAGAGAAAAGGTTTTTCGAATAATATGAAAATTATCGCGTTAAGCGAATAATTAAGTTCTCTAAAAATCCGAAATAGTATGTTTGTACACTGGTGTCCAAAAGTTAAGCATAATTGATAATTATGTGAATAAAGAAGGAACTGTAAATCAGAATGGCGGGAAACGTGATATGCGAGTGTAAAGTGGGTATAAAATAAGAAAGCAAATCAAAAGAACGATAATAATTAATTTTATTATCCAAAGTAGCAGTTTGAAAGAAAACTGAGCATAACAAGGGTTCACACTTTAAAGAAAAAATGAAAGAAAACATTAAATAAAATACTGATGCTGCAGTTTAATAAGGCGTGTGGTCACCTCTGACAGCCAGGCACGCTGCACAGCGATTTACCACACTTGCTATGAGATGATGAATGAGTTGTGGGCTCAAACGGTTCCAAGCTTCTTGGAGAGCTCTCTTCAGTTCTGTAACGGAACTTGGTGGATGCGAAAGAGCTGCAATTTGTCTCCCGAGCATATCCCATACATGCTCGATAGGATTTAAATCAGGAGAGTTCGCAGGCCACGACATGCGCTGGATGTTTTCCGTTTCAAGGAAGTCATCAACCAGCACCGATCGGTGACATGGCGCATTATCATCCATGAATATGAAGTCAGGACCGACAGCACCTCGAAACAAGCGAACATAAGGCTCAAGAACTTCGTCTCTGTATCTTTGACCAGTCACAGACCCCGTGTCAAAGAAATGGAGGTCTGTGCGGCCGTCCATCATGATGCCTGCCCTATATCATTACTCCCCTTGATGGAAAATGATGTCTTTCCGTTATGTTTCTTGGTTCAAAACGTGTTCCACGTTCTCTCCATATCGTTACCCGACGAGAATCACTACTCAGAATAAACCGGGACTCGTCACTGAACATCACATTGGTCCACACTCCAATGTTGATGTTTCAAACTCCAGTTCAAACGAGCGCGTTTATGCTCAGACGTGAGGGGAATGCAAACTGCTGGTCTTCTGGCATACAGGCCAGCATGATTGAGTCTCCTGTAAACAGTTTGTCTCAAAATTCGTATTCCTGTGGCGACTGTGAGCGCCGAACCCAGTGCTCTGGCAGTACTGCCCCTCTGACGTCGCGCACTTACTATTACCAGATATCGGTCTTGGCTAGGGGTTGGGACTCTTGGTCGACCTGATACTGGTTGTCGGGTAACATCTCCGTTCTTTGAAACCTCTACCATAGTCTTGAGATCACTAGACTGGTCCACATTCAAAATTCGAGACACTTCGGTTTGTGATCGTCTGGATTCCAGCATTCCAACGATTCTTCCTTTCGCAAACATGCCCAATTGGCGCCTTTGTGCCATCATTCACCTTGTTTGATGGTTAACAACGTTCCTTCTCACAGCAGTTGCACGAAACTTGTCTGAACTGCCTATGCTGCATGAATCGGTTTCTCTGCGTTCCGACATGCGCAGGTGTTTCGCGCAAGACGTAGTCGACTGAAACGTTTTGCATAAACCCAATGTTTCTTCTTCACCCAATTAATATCCGCAAGAAATTTGGAATAATTTTACGAATATTTACTCCATGTTTTTCGCATTTTACTATTTATGCTTAACTTTTGGACACCAGTGTAGATGGGCTTTATTAAAATACCTTTCAAAATGAAAGAAAAATGAATACGTTACGTTTATGAAATGAAAAAAAAAATATTATCATTATGTGATTTGATTATTTGTTTTTAAAAATAGAAATCCTAACGATGCTTTAAAGTGGATGAAAGGGAAAAGGTTTCCAAAAAAGAGTGAGATTCACAGCCAGTATTCATCAAACTGATAAATTGTAATTTTCAAATGCTGTGTTGTGTAGAAAGTTAAAAAAAGCTTTTTGTACCGAATTAACTACTCTATGTAATAGACAGACATCACGTCCTAATACTATATATTTGAATGTAAACACCTTTTCAAGAAAAGAATTCTAATTATGATGTTTATGTTCTATTTAGAATGTTTATATTCTATGTTCTATTTAGAACTTATGTTCTATATTCTATTTAGAATGTTTATATTCTATGTTCTCTTTAGAATGTTTATATTCTATGTTCTCTTTAGAAGGTTTATATTCTATGTTCTCTTTAGAGGTTTATATTCTATGTTCTCTTTAGAAGGTTTATATTCTATGTTCTCTTTAGAATTTTTATATTCTATGTTCTCTTTAGAATGTTTATATTCTATGTTCTATTTAGAATGTTTATATTCTATGTTCTATTTAGAATGTTTATATTCTATGTTCTCTTTAGAATGTTTATATTCTATGTTCTATTTAGAATGAATTCTATGTTCTATTTAGAATGTTTAGATTCTATGTTCTATTTAGAACGTTTATGCCCTATGTTCTATTTAGAAAGTTTATGCCCTATGCTCTATTTAGAATGTTTATGCCCTATGTTCTGTTTAGAATGTTTATGTTCTATATAGAATTTTTATGTTTATGTTCTATATTCTGTGTAGTATGTTTATGTTCTATATTCTGTGTAGTATGTTTATGTTCTATATTCTTTAGAATGTTTATGTTCTATATTCTGTGTAGTATGTTTATATTCTATATTCTGTTTATGTTCTATGTTTTTTTATATTTCTATATTCTGGGTAGTATATTTATATTCTATATTTGTTTTCTTCAACAATGAATATTCTATTACAATGTTTATACTTAATTTATAGTAATTGTGAAGAAATTCTGAATCAAAAATTTTTTGAGTCTTTGAAACTGACTTTAATTTCATAGAATGGTTCCTGAATCTCCCCGTTGGCTTTTGATGAAGGGAAGAATGGAAAAATTGGAAACACTATTGAGAAAGGCTGCTAAAATCAATGGACGAGAAATAAAAAGTGACATAAAAGATCTTCTAAAAGTCAACAGCGTATCTGAGGTAATATCAAATTAGATGCATTATGTTTTGATTTAATATTTGTTTTTATTATATTTAGGTATTTGTTGAAAATCTACAACTATATTTGGATACCGGGAAAATTCTAATTTAACCCCCTACACACTAGCAAGAGTGTCCCCTTTGTTGTTCAGTAGGCCTCGAAACTCTCACCCGAGAGGAAATATAGCTCAACTTGCACTCCCACTGAGAAACGTTTAGTTTATAGTCTCTGGAAATATATTTAACACTTCCCTACGTAATAGTTGGTCTATAGATTCTCACCCGAAGAGGAAGTATGTTTGGCGCACACTGCTCATAGCCGAGTTTCGGGTTTTTGGTTTAGAGGAAACCTTCCACGAATCTATAGTTATGTATCCTTAAATGTGTTAAATATTGTCTGTTTCTAATTGAATTCATGTGGTGTTGGTACATCTGTCAATAAATATGTTAGTTCTCAAACCTCAAGTATCTCAATCCAATCACATCCAGGTACAATGTGGTTGCTCA
Organism: Caerostris extrusa; assembly: GCA_021605095.1. Lineage (NCBI taxonomy): Eukaryota > Metazoa > Arthropoda > Arachnida > Araneae > Araneidae > Caerostris > Caerostris extrusa. Next base: position 22,711 of record BPLR01017347.1, read on the forward strand.
ACCTGCTCACTACACTACAATAAATTTATAACAATAAGCACACGCATTGGAATATAACCTTGCGTCTCTCCTGCAGTTGATAATTCTTCATAACTTCCAATGACTCTTATTATATTTCCTAGTTGTTTCGGTGACTATAATCCTAAATATGAAAAATGTGTTGTTTCCTTTCTTTTTTAAGATTCTGGATATAAAATTCTATTCCTAGCCTTGGGATCATTTTTAAGAATGTTCTCTAGGTTAGTGACATAAATATTTCCAATACAATTATTTCTAAATCTTTATATATATAATTTTTCTGAACATTCGTTTGTTACTGAATTTCTTCTAAATGGTTTAACCGATTTTGAGTGGGTCCCTGGATGGTTCAGATTCATAAATGAACCCGATTCTGATGAAATGTTTTGTGTGTGTTTAACAAAACATGGAGAATGTTTTTATGCTACCCCTTTGTTGTATGTTGTCCCTAGAGGGTGCTGCAATATATCAAGCTCTACACCGTTTAACTCTACTATGAAAATTAATAATATGTATTCGAGTATGGAAAATATATTCGCGCTATCCACATTACTGTTACTTGCCACCAGATGGTGCCGCAGCATTTCATTTTATATACCGATCTAACATATCCATAAAAAGTAATATGCACATATATTGGCACATGGAGAACATATTCACGATATGTAATTTTCTACAATGCATTTTTTTCAGCAGGGCAAAGTACGCAGGGTTTTGGTAGTACAATTGCATTTTTCTTTATTTATAGAAATATTTCGTAAATTTTATTTTCAGGATGAACAGCAGAAAACGTTCATAGACGTGCTTAAATGGCCGAAAATGAGGAATAGAACTTTCAACATGATCTACCTCTGGTATGTATTCCTGTCTCGAAATAGCTTTAATTTATTAATCTCTCTTTCTGTATTTAATACTTATAATAGACAATCTTAATTTTTTTTTATGTTATGCATCCTGTTTTAATTTTCAGGATGGTGAATTCTTTCATGTACTACGGATTGTCTTACAACACGAATGATTTGGCGGGAAATCCTTACCTCAACTTCTTTATTGCTGGGCATTAGAATTCCCTTCTTATGCCCTTTTATTCTGGGGCATCAAGAAATGGGGCCGTCGTCCGACACTAGTAGCCCTTATGTTGGTAGGGAGGAGCTTCTTGTGTCGCTATTGTACCCATACCAGATGGTGAGTACTATAATCATACTAATAAGTTAGAAGATAGTTATATAGTTTGAATGAATAATTTCAAATGAAGTGAATTTTCATTGAAGGTTGAAAAGTTCGTAAATAGGTTAAATACCTCTTAGTGTTAGGTACATCAAAGCTTCCATGACTGGGTATTCTCCAATTGTTGGGAGTTCTCAAACATTAGGGAATCGAATTTCAGAAAATGCCATTGAGATGACTATGAATGTTCTAGAATGAGGGATGAATTTTTATTCATCTATTTCTGAACCTATTCAAATTGTAATAAAAACAATAAACATTTCGAAATTAATAATTTGAAAACAAACATTTTTTCGAAATTCTCAAACATTTTGAAAACAGAAAATACGATTTTATGATAATGAATTCGAACTATGAATTAGTTAGATCATTGGAATAAAAAGAAGAATTTTTATTTAATGAAATTCAAAATGTAGTAATTAAACTGAAAACAAACATTTCAAATTAATTATTCGAAGAAAAACATTTTAATATTGGAATTAAGTATGAAAATGTATAACAGGAATGATACAGAAGATTATGGAAATTTATTTTAGGGCACAAGAATTATTTAAAAAAGGATAATTTCGCTACTTCAAAAAATAAAAATAGTGCTTTTTAAATTTTTTTGACGACATAAGACTAATTCAGAAAGTACGAAACATTAAGCTAAACATATGGAAGACTTAAATTTTCTGACTGATGAATTTAGGTTTTGATTTCTTTGTTGCTTAAAAAAAAAATTGATTTTTTTTTTTTTTTTTGTTGCTTAAGAAAATGAATTTCGATAGTAATCTTTTTGCCCTAATTTAGGTGAAATCTATTAAGAACAGCTGGTTTGTAGTAATAGGTTTCTAATTAACTAAATCTTGAACCCTGAGGTCTTGGCATGAATTCAATTTATACTACGATCTCACCAATCATCTCTCACACAATTGCAACACTACGATTCCTTTCCTGTTGACAATTAAGTATTTGGCCCAGATGAAAAGTAGCCCAGATGATTTTTATGTCACTTTGTCACCACCATTCACAATTCCGAATTAAAATAAATATCACTCTTTTTGTCATTCTTGCAGAGATCAAACATTTTCACTTAATACTATTAATAAATAAGTTATAATAATGTAACAGCGTGTTACATTATGATAACTCATTTTTTAAGAGACTGTGGTGTTTTTATATCTTCTTCAAGACTTCAAAATATACCTTTCATCATCTTCATATAAATTTTCCATACATAAAAAAAATATTATTTTCATGTGTTCCACCATCATTTAAAAGTTGTTCTAAGTTTTAAAATATACCTTGTAATTCAAAACAATAAATTATCACTAATTGCATTTCAATATATATGCTCACACTATCTGTTCATAGAAAATTCTCTTTCAAAGTTTATAGTTCTTATAATTAATTTTTCGAAATTATAAAATAAGTCCTTTTTTTAAGTAATACTTTCGCCTATAATTCATTCCAAAAACTTCTTATTTTTAGTTTAAAACTAAAAGCTTTTCTACTAATATTTTTTATTAAAATATATATTCCGTGTTCATGCCCCCAAAAGACTTTTCTGACTGTGAATTGGAGAGAAATGTTATATTAATAATTACATGTAAATTGCAGATCTTCCATGGCTGGCCACGAGTCTCGCCATGGTGGGCAAATTCTGCGTGACCGGTTCTTTCGGACTGCTGTATTTGTACACGAGCGAGCTGTTCCCTACCATGGTGAGAAACGTTACTTTGGGGTCCTGCTCCATGTGTGCACGCATTGGATCGATACTGGCACCCTTTGTTCGAGAATTGGTAAGTTATTAATTAAAATGAATCTGTTAAAAAGCTTTTTTTTTTTTTAAATTTTATTTTATGTTCAGTGTTACGTCGAAACCCATGTCCCCCTGTTTAGGGGGTCAACGCCCTATGTCCAGAAAAACATCTGGACATAGGTGGTGGGGGTGTGGCAGGGGTGAGCTGACGGGAGAGAGAGAAAGAATGTAAGAAGGGAGTTGAACAACGGCGACCAAAGAGAAAGGTTGTGTGTGGCAGTCCATCTTCGAGCTTGATGGCTGCCTAAATAAAGGAATTAATTTATACAGTCCATTCATGTCTGAGTCATTCTTCGTGTCTGTGTCGAAGATTACTTGAGTTTATTTTTGTGACCGAGCTATCGAACATTCAGATAACCAAAACAATTTGAACGACCTGTCCAAGGGCTCTCGCAAATTTTTATGCTCAGATAAAAAATACACTACAGGTTTGAAAGTCGAAATTCACATTTTTCCAAATCAAATTCACCTTTTTTATTTAAATTAAATATATCTTTTCGCGAATCAAATTCCCATTTTTCAAAATTAGAATTTTATTTATATGTTGGTACTTGCACATATGTACGAGCAAGATATTGAACATCACAAACTCCATCGAGTCTCATCATTTTTGAAACAGTGTCTACAACAAAGCCACCCACGTGTTGGACGTCAGCCCTAATTCTTGTCAACGGCCATACCATGCTGAATGTATTGGTTCTCGTTCGTTCCCGAAATCATCGACCGCGGTCAGTGGGGGTGACCACCTTAGAGCACCGCATGCCGTTGGCATTCAAAATTTTCAGACATGAATAACAGAGTGTCTGGTGCTCGGTGCCACAGGTTTCGGGTTCGAGTCCCGACGGTGCCATGGATGTTTGTAATGGTTCGGAATTCACTTTAAGCCTTATGTCCTGGTCTCATATGACTGTAGATCGTCACAGCTCATTCAGACTTCTCACCCACATCATTCCCAAACTGTATAGGGGCAACTCAGCTCTAGGCACAGTGATGTGGTGTGGTGTGGTGTGGTAGTAGTAGCAGCAGCCTTAATCCTCACCAGCGGCGCACGTTGCCAGTGAGCCACGAGGTCTGACAAAAATATGTTTATTGTATCATTTATTGAAGCCTTTCCAATTTGGTTATAAAAGCAATTTACTATATTAAATTCGGGATTGAAAGATACTGTTTTTTTATTTGAACTAATTTATATTATGGAATGATAGATTTATCTTAGTTCTTTTATCATGTAGTAAATCAAATCGAGAATTCTTCATTTAATAAACATTGTTTTTCAGGGTAAGGCAACTTATCCAGCAGTTCCCAATGTGCTGTACTGCTTACTGGCCGTGACCAGTAGTTTACTGGCTCTGTTATTGCCGGAAACTAAAGGGCAGAACATGCCAGACACTTTTCTGGAGAGCGAAAATTTTGAGAGTAAGTAAATTTTTAATCTTTAAATCAATATTCCTTTCTAGAGATCTTTTTAAGGAAAACTGGCAAACATTTGTGTTAGATAAGGAAAATCCTCAAGAACATTCTCGCAGATAGCGCAATAACGGTTAAAGTGCGTAATTTAAACATAGCGTTTTATTTAGCAATAGTCGAAGTCGGGGACAAAATGCATAAGGATATAGAATTGTACTAAAGATTTAAATTATTTATGAATGAAAAAGTTAAAATCATTTCAATAGTTTTAGATAAACAAAATTAATATTTCTAATTTTTTTAACTTTTTGTATTATTATTAGTTTTTGAATAAAAGTTATGGCCTTAATCTGTTTATTGTGCTTCATTTAAAAATATCCTTAATCATTAGGATTAATGGGCGCAATAATCTTATACATTGCTCAAAAATTATTGTCAAAAATGAATTCCAAATAAGCAATAGACTCGTTTTTGAAGTATTAAATAATAAAGTAACATCATTCTAAAAATTCTTTAAAATTATCTCTTTATCTTCTACAACTGAAATAAATTGAAGCGTTAGTGAATATAAAGGAAAATCACGTTGAAATAGATTATTGTGTTTTCCGTCTCAAATTAAAACTACAATTTATTTAAATTTTGAATAGATTAATACGATTCTTTCATTTATAATTTGATAAGAAGTATTAATACTGAAGACAATAAATCAATTCTGAAAAATAAGTCGTAGAAGAAAAGACTTATTTAATAAGTTACAGGAATATTCAATTTCAAAATTTTGACATTATGATTCCAATATCGGGATTTTCTGGGTTTATACTATTTATAAATCTTATAAACCGAAATACCTATAAAATCCTAAATACTATAATATAAGATACTATAAATCCTAAATACTATAATGTAAAATGCTATAAATCATGGGGCCTGAATGGCCGAGTGTCTAGCGCTCGGTGCCCCGGGTTTCGGGTTCGAGTCCCGGCGGTGCCATGGATGTTTGTAGCGGTTCGCAATCCACTTTAAGCCGTAGGTTTCTGTCTCCTATGACTGTAAGAGCGTCACGGAGCCAAAGTCAGACTTCCACCTACGGGGCTCCATCAGAATAGAAGCTGCACCCCTCTTCCCTCCTTCCACGAGGGACACAACAACAACAACAACAACAATTATAAATCCTAAATACTATAAATCCTACAAAATTTTAATTCTAAATACCTATATAGATCCCGTGAGTAAAAATACTGCAATATATTGGAAGAGTTTAAGCATTTCATTCCCAGGAGAGAGGAATGTATATTCTTTTAAAGTTCATAATAACAACCCATCACTTAAATTTGACAACAGACAACCAGTGTTGTGGGTAGTTATATTATATGCAATTAGTTATTTTGTACTCATGAGAACAACCTGTCACTCAAATCTGATGGCAGATATTCGATGTCATGTATAATACGACCTCATGAAATTATCGATTGTCTGTGCGACCTTCACTGATCTAAACAATTACATATGGAATGTGGATTACACCATGAGTTGTTCCTTCGTGATAGACCATGAACTGAAAAATGTCTACTTCAATGAGAAGAGAGGGAAGCTGACTGCCCCCCCCTCCCCCCCATCTTGACGGATTTTCTTAAAGGGAGGTTTTTGGAGAAGAAAGTAGAGAGTTCTGCGACCAGAAGTGTTGTATATCTTTTTCCTCTGAATAGGCCGGAGTGTCCGCCTGTTTCCAAAGTGAGCCCTTTGTGGATTTGTGAATCACGTCGTGTGATAGTTAAGGTCTGCCGCAGACCAGGCAATTAGATTCGACATAGACTCGAGAACTCAGAAAATCTCCAACCGTGGAATTAACTGCACTTGTGATCGAATTTATATTCTTTAATTTTCCTTTCTTTTGTATAATAACTCAGAGTTCTGTATCTGTATATATATATGTATATATATATGCATGCTTGTAAATAAAAATTAAAGTGTTCTCTTGAACCTGAAAGTGGCCCGCGTCTTGAAGCAGTTATATGTTTAATATAGGCCGAGATGTACAATATTTCCCAAATTTTTGCCACACTTGTCTCCGATATCATCAGTAAAGAAATATTCGGGTATTCCTTTATCTAAAACACAAATTAAAAGACACATTGTTATCTAATGAATTCAAAATAATCAATAAATATTAGAAAATAAATCCAGTTTTTGGATGATACAAAAATTTTATGTGCAAAAGTTTAATGCATTAATTATTAATATTTTAATGGGTGATAATTGCTGGAATCTTTGTTAGGACTGCCAATCGAGAAATCAAATTAAAGCAGGAAATGTCTTATTTATTTGTGTATTGTCCTCATTTCTTTATCTTCTAGGTCCACTAATGAAAACGGTACGTTGAAATCTAGTGCAGAAGTAAAGACTGAATCTTCAAATCTGGTAAGGAGCAGTCGATTATAAACTACAAGTGAATATTACTTTTGAATATCAACTTTTAGTTCTTCAACAAAATGACTCTTGTTACTTTTACTCAGGATGAGGAGATGAAGAAGAATTATGAGGCTCTGGATCAGTGAAAGAATGTACCTCTCATCATTTCTATCTACCATCATTCCTTTAATTCATTATTGCTTTCTGTTATGTGTTTACCAATCAGAAAAAATAGATACCATCTGGGATACAAAAAACAACAACATATATTTCATTAACATATACTTGCTAAGGCTTTGCTAGTGATGTTGAATTATTGTGGACTACATTGAAAAACGATCTAGACTACAGTGGAGGATATACTAAACTACAATTAAAGACATACTAATATGTTCATTTTCATAAATATTTTGCAATACAAAGCTATTCAAAATTTTAGAACAGTTCACCAAAATGACTTTTGTTACTTTTACTCAGGATAAGAAGATAAAGAAGAATTATGAAACTCTGGAGTAGTGAAAGAATGTACCTCTCATCGTTACTGTCTACCATTATTCCTTTAATGCATTATTGTTTTCTACTATGTGTTTACCAATGAAAAAGAAATAGATATTATATAAGATATAAAAATGTATATATTTCATTAGAATATACATATTAAAGCTATGTTAGGTATGCTGAATCATTGAAAAACGAACTAGAGTACATTGAAAAATATACTATACTACATTTAAAAACATTCATGATTCATATTTTTGAAAATGAATAAATTAGTAGTACAAAATGATTCATATTTAAGAACAGTTTAATGTCGAAGGTTTCCAAAATGGAAAAAAGGGAATTAATTTTATGGAATAATGTTCTGAAACAAAATAAAGAATTTGAGGTATAAAAAGGTTTTAAATGTTGAAAATACCAGTAAAAGTAAAATTTGTGTTTTGGAATATATAATCAATGCGTATTTGCATAATTGATACTATATTACCTTAAACCATAAATTTAAACGTCCAAATTTTTATGACTTAAATACTTAAGAGTTTTAACTGTTCATGTTATCCAAGTAGGTTAATACTTTTGAAAGTACAAATAAAGAGCTGAAATGCAATAGGCCAAATAGCAAAATAGGGGCCGTTGGGATTTGGATGTTTTTTTTTTGTGGTGCCAATTGAGTGATAAGTCGCCAAATGTGGTAATCAGTGTTTTTTGTATTGTTTGTAATTCACTTCACTTACAGTTACAACCCATTATTTGGCGGAGTTTGGCGAAAATAATTTGTGACGCCATGTTCCAATGGCCCCTGTTCTGCGATTTTAACATGCAATATAATGATATTCATTTACGTCATTTTATAATGAATAAAAGTATCACATAAAATTGAAACTACTTTTTTAGCTACCATAAATTTTATATTTTGATACCTAAATGATTTTTCAAATCAAAATGCATACAGATTTTCTATTCACGTTTGCATTACATACTGTAGATAAATCCTACATTTTCATATTGTGTTGTTCTCTCACTGTCATAATATTAAATAAATATATCTTTGTTTTTCTCTTCTGTGACTATCAAAATTATATTACCAAAAGTAGCAAAATCTCATACTTCAATGGGCAAAACTTTTTGCCCATTTTGAAAAACTTTAATATGTATACTTTGCCATGAGTTATTAGATTAACTTGCATTCATAGATGTGAATTGATAAATAAAAATTATTGTATATGAGGGATTTTTATCTAAATTTGATCTTCATAAAAATTGAATAATTTATCATATAATAAATCAACTAATATTTTATTGAAACATTAAATCCAGAAATGAATCTCTAATTTTAATTTACTTTAATTAAATGATGTCAGTATGTAAAAAAAGATGTTTTCTATTTATTTATTTTCTGAAAGTTATAGAACAATGAATCATTTGTATTTTTGTGGAAAATATATTTTCATTTATTTCATCAATTTTTGTAAAATTATTTGGAAAATAAATTGAATTTCTATATTTTGTTATCTTTTAGTACTGATAAAAATCATTTATAAAATTGCTACTCAATGAAAAATGCTACACACTGTCACATATGATTGAATTCTTATATAAAATTGCAAAAATTAAATATATATAAATAAAACTCAATGAATGTTAATAAATATAAAGAGATAGTAATAAATAAATATAATAAATAAATAATTAATATAAAGTATAAAAAGTGTATCTCATATAGAGATGGAATAGATAAAAAAAAAAGCAATTTTGTTAGTTTTATTTAAAAAAAAATTTTCTGCTTCAATAAGATAAAAGATAGCAAACATATTAAAATAAATGATAGTTGAATATTATTCTAGAAAAAACATTTATTCAACGTTCAAATGCAACGTAGTTTACAATTCACATGTTCTCAAAGCTTCCTTTAATAAAGGCAATGGAAAATAGTAGATAAAATTTTAACGGCCTATGTGTATGAAAGAAATACAAATGACATGAGTACAACAGTATGACAAGAAATTCAAATGAAACTATGTTTCTATGTTCCCTATGGACTGCCACTCACTTCAATCGATCATCATGAAATTTTAACCACATATTATTTATGTCAAAAGCATTGTTTAGCCACTGGAATTACAAAAATTTCCTAATTGAGTTTTTTAATTAAATAAAAACAGTAAATCAACACGACAGCAGACCTCCTGCGTGACGATTTTACATTATTAAGTAGGATTTTCGCCACATTACTACAGACTCAAAAGAACAGCGGAAATTTTATTTTCCTAATCAGTTCACACCAAAAATTAAGCATTCCTCTGGGTTACTGATTATAATTATCTAGGGTTTGTTTCTGCCAAAAAATTAACCTTTTCTCCACATTGCTAAAGCAGTTGCCAAAGCAACCGTAGCGAGCAAAAGCACAAAAAAGCAAAAGGCTAATTTCTCAAAAAAGTAGGCTAGCGATCAGACGCAAGCTTCTGATCTAGAAGTCCATTTTATGAACTATTCTCTTATACGGATGTCCTATATAGGCTTCCACCTCAATGCAAAATTTTATATTTCTTGGCAGGGCCGGATTTTCCTATAGGCTCACTAGGCTTCAGCCTAGGCCTCAAGATCAAGAGGGGCCTACATTCAAATTGTTAGCAAAATTAGAATTACACTATTCTAAAAACAGTAAACACTGAATCGAAAATAAGAAAAAATTCTAATATATGACTAATAAACAAACATAAAAATGTATTGGTTAAGATCAAGCGTTCGGCTCATTGGGTCTGTTCATTTGCATATACTAGATTGCACCAAAGTATATCTCATACGTTCACTGATTGTTATGACAAATATTGACGTGCCTTATGCTACTAAGCTTTAATTTGATAGAAAATATGATAATTTTTATAGCATATTTTTATTTTCGTAGTCAAAGATTTTTATTATTTGAATTTTGTTTTTTTGCAAATGTTGTGTGTTATGTTTGATTAGTTATTGCTACAAATACTATATATGGTGCTGAGAATAAATGTCCAAATAAGTGTTCTCGACTTTTTTTTTTAAATTTTTATTTATTATCCGTGCCACATTTTTTATAAAGATTAGTACCCATCACAACAAGTTTCATTTAACATATTTGATATATATCACGGTAATGATGTATTTTATTATCTCTCATGTAATTTACAAACTTAAAAATGGGAGGTGAAAGGTAATAATAAAGTGGAATAGCCTAGGGCCTCTTTTTCATCTAAATCGGTCATGGCTCTTGGTTTGTACGAAGAAAGCAAAACCACAGAGATTTCAATCTCGATCCTATTATGGACTACATTTGCAAGAGAAGTGCGAACGAAGAGAAGGCCTTCCTGTTTACCACCCAAGAGTTCAAAGTTCAACGAAAATACTGCGTGCCATTTATGACACTGCCTTTATGACTTTTCCACCACTCAAACGAGTACGTGGACAATACTATCTAACACTCAACCGAAGTACACAGTACACTCAACCGAATAGCCGAAATTACAAAATTGAGAAGTTATTTTTAATACTTGACTTTTAAATATCTCTGCGCAAATTAATTATTTCCAAATGCTGTCTACCTTTTAATTCTTAAATTCTTTTATTTTATCTTACTTTTATTTTTTATATTCCTTCTTTTTAGTTTTGACAATTAAGTCATTTGTTAAATCTGTAATTTGACACCTTTTTCCAGTAACTTATATTTAACTTAATATTTAATACTTGCAAATCGCGTTTTTACTCTCGTTTAGATATTAAAATATACTAAGGGGAATAATAGCGCCATCTAGTAGTCAATTCTACAAACATCATCTACTACCTAAGAATTCAGAGGCGAACTCATAGCAATAATTGTATGAATTTTTAGGACTCTGGAACGAACCACTAATTGTGCCAATTTAAATTGGCTTCCTCTTTTATTTAATAATAAAATTTTCATTTTTAATTTTTTTACTTTTGATACGATGTCATTTTAGTGCAAATTTGTAATTCATTAATGAAGGTGTGGAGGTTTTCAGGATATAATTCATCGTGGAACGCCAGCCTATCAAAGACCTAGTGAACAGAATACAAGGTTTCCGAACTCGCTGAGCTTCTACGACGTCAGATTTTTAGTATCCGGTGAAAACCCTTTTTTACCAGGTGGTGAGGAAGAGTTAGATTATGACATGTCAATGCATTGTAATCACTGATTCGAATTTTCAGTGATTTACGCAGATAAGGAATTTAAATGTAATGGCTAGAGGTTTCATTTACTAAAGAAAATTCTAATTCATTCTATTCTATTAATTTTAGTTGTTTGGTCTATTTTTCAGGGGTTTATTCCATTCGATACTTGGTATTGGTCATAAATTTATAACATTTATGATCTATATTAAGGTTATATTGGTCATAAATAATCTCCAATGTATAACCAAAGATATAATAAGTTAAGAGTTAAAAACAGCAAAAGTTAAATAAATTCTATGAAATTTGCATTTTTAAAATTAAATTGGGATCTAACTATTAGTTAATAATTTGATAATTAAATAATTTCATTTAGCTTGAGAAATTTTAGCTTCCATTTTAGAAAACAAATAAGCTATTAAGAATATTAAAATGTATTTAATTTCTTTTCAAAATTAATATCAAATAAACAAAAGATTAATTAAGCACTCCTAAATTAAATATTAATTTCAAAAGCTACATTTTTTAATAGTTATTATCAAAACAGTTTGTGTTAAAAAACACATTTGATATATAAAACATTTATAAAATATTACCTTTTTTTTCATCAATTTATTTATTTATTTATTACAACGTTTTCCTTTGAACAGCATTTTTATTTGCAGGAACAAAACATGGTAAAAGTTGATAAATAATTTTTAAAATAAATTATTGACATGATAAATTTTCTTTAGTGGAGTAATCTTGTAAAACTAATAAAAATCCTTTTTTTTTAAATACATTCACAAGTAGTCTATAGAACTTTATAAAATTGTTTTAGTTCCCTAAAATTTTTTTTGTTTATTTGAGTGTATAATGCTTGTTCTCGTTGAAAAGTGTATTTTATCTTTAAATTATGCAAGCCGAAAGTTAATAAAATATTAAAACTGCATTATCTTTTGAAAATTTTTTATAATTATTCCATAAAAATTAATTCTGCGGTGAAGTTATTTTATGTATTTCTCCCAGAAAAAAATGTTCAATTTTTTTTTTCTTTTTATGAAACTTAGGCGAGGAGAAAATTTCAGCCAATTCAACTAGAGGTTCTCGTTTTACCCTTTCATATTGGAACTATAGCCAAAATGTCAAATAACTAAATAATTGTTTTATTTTATTTAAATGTGACAAATATTTAATTCAGAAAAATATTTTATTATGAATATTAGCAGTATGAATTGTTCATGAACAATTTCTCGTTAAATGAAATTAATTCACTAATAAACAACATTGCAGAAATCAGATTTTTAAAGAAAACAAATAGCTTTTATTGGTATTTACTACTTACTTTGCTTTTAGAAAATAAGTGTTAGATGTTAAAATAATAATAATAATAGGACAACAGGCATTATAAATCGGCTTAAAAACCAAGAATAAACAGTTTTTATTAATATTTTATCATATCCACGAAAAAAAAAAATTTCTGAAAGTCGTCATTTTGTTTTTATATGTTTCTTATTCCGTTTGGTAAACAGCAACATCTAAGTTACGTCCAAGAACCAGTGTGGTCTCATGGAAAGAGGGGAGCTTCTGTTGTGATGGAGCACCCATAGGTATAGGAGAAAACCCGGAAAATCTCCCACCAGGTAGACCGAATAACGAGACACGATGCTGAACATCACAAATGCCATCGAGTCTCCTCGTTTTTTGAAACAGTGACTACAACAAAGCGGCCAGCTGATTGGACCTCCACGCTAATCTTCACCAGCAGTGCAAGTTGCCACGAGTAGGGCCTGTTTTTCTTAACATCTGAGGGTCTCATGTTTCACTTATGTAAGCCAAGAATAGTTCACCGACTCTCTATGAGGTAGGGACATCATCTTCCACGAGAACTTTTTAGAGGTAACTGACCAGCATTGCGTTTTATATCAGAAATTCATCAGCATATAAAAGATGCAAAAATTCAATTCCTTACGAAAAGGCTATAGTTAGAAAGAATAAATACATAATTTAAAATTTTTTCCTTCAGTATTAATGTTTACATTGCCTCATATTTGTGCTTAGTACGAGTGAAAACCAGGAAATATCCATAAAGCTGTAAACCTATATCTTCAGTCTAATTTCTCCTTTCAAATTATTTCGCCAAACTTTTACCCCTATTACTCCTATTTGCTTTTACACAAAAATGTTATCGCTTTAATGGCAAAATATATCACTATTTCGAAAATTTTTATTCCTAAATTGCTTTTAAGCCAAATTCTATCGCTTTAACGCCAATTTTATTTTGCTAAATTTTAATTAGTTTCGCTAACACACAAAAAGTGTATCATTTTAACAACCATAATAAACGCTATTAAGATAAAATTCCACCAAAATTATTCGCTAATGCGCCATTTTTTTTCAATTCCTTCTATTAGCTCACACTCTCCTATATATATATATATATATCTTGTTCAAATTTTCAATCGTTAATAAAATACTCTTTATTCATCCACTCAAGTTCAAATACATTTTTTTTTTTGAACTTGTAGTGGATGAGTTTGATGTGAATACAGTTTTTTCAAATATTAATTTATTAATTAAATTTAATTAATTAATTTTATTTTTTTTTTTTTTTTACATTTAAGTTGCATGTATCTAATAATAGACGGCGCCAGATGTAAAAGCAAAATTTCAACTTTATTTGTAAAAGACTTTTCTGCAATATGGTAAAAAAAAAGTAGGAATTGACTTTTAAATTTTTTTTTATATTACTTGTTTTATATTATGTCAAAAATATTTCATGTTGTTCACGATGTCGAATTCGAATGATAAAACAATATTAATTAAAAAGAAAAAATAGAAGACATCAGAGAATAACTGATATAACTATCTTTTGTTGGAGGCGAAAATTATCTTTTTATTATCTCACTAATTATCTTTATTATCTCTTTCTTTGCATAGCCATATCAAATGAATGAAGAAAACAAGAACAAGAATAACATCACAAAACCACAGAAAAATTTACAACGTTCCAGAGGCCTTTTTTTTCCGTGAACAAACATTCTAAAACTAAAATTAAAAAGTTATATTTTTCCTCGCAAATTCAAATAACAGTTGCCACAAAACCTTAACTATGTCAACAGCATTAAAAAGAAAATAATTATTTGATACTGACATACAAATTTTTAATGAAGTAAAATATCGTTTTAGTTGTTCATTTCGAATTTTCATGTGGGACAACATCCTAACAATTTTTATTATTCTGTATCAGTGGTAGACATACGTTATAAGGGCAATCTCGGAATAATCAATAATTTATCGGAATAATTATTTAAAAGAATGTATATTTCTTTCTTGTTTACTATAAAAAACAATTCTGCAAATAACAATCAAAGTAACAATAAAAAAGCCATTATATAGTTCGAAAAAGAAGTTACAAATTCCTCTAATTAAAATATTGTAAACCTGAAGTAATTGGCAAAAACCTTGTCGAAATATTCCGGTTTGTAAGATTGGCGACTACCTCAGGGGTACAGTATTCTATATTTCAACCGAAATTATTTTACGAAGATATAGATAAAAAAAATATCAACAAAAATAGTTACCGAGAAAGTTGATTTTGAATTTATTTACGTGTAATATTTTTAAAGTGTAGACTTGGAAAAAGTTGTTGGTGTAAAGAAGCTCTTTGATTAGCACGCTTTTGAGCTGAATGATCTTTCGCCTCTTATCTGATGAGAGCTTTCATATCATTGTCATTCTCTACAGCTGCAATGATATCACGCTCCGTGATGACAATTGACTGTCCTGCATTCTTGCAGCGATTTTGGGCCACGCGATAACTCAATTCTAAAAATTTCAGCTCCAAGGTATTGCAGTACTCCTTCCAGCACAAAACTGGCACATGGATCAACTCTCATCAGGAAATTATTTTGTAAGCAACTGTGAATAAACATGACGTCCAACGGTTGTTTGGCTAGTTTTTTTGTTGATGTAACTTTGTGTTTCTTAGTAGTGATTGCTTTCTTTGATTTCTTGATTGGTTTTTTGATTGATTTCTTCGCCATATCTTTTACAGGTGGAATTTCATTACATTAAAATTTCCTGACGTTAGAATTAAGGATATCAGAATTAAGGAAAAGTTTTCTTTCTATAAACATAAATAATTCTGATTGAAATGATTTGACATGAATTCGTGAAGATATTATGCCAGCTCTACTGCCATTCCCAGAAAAGTATAGCTATACAGTCTAAATATTTTACTTGCAATATATATAAATACTTGACCGAATTTGATATCAGACGAAAGCAAACTTGTTATTTTAAATACGTTAAAAGCAAATTTTGTCTATTCTACCTTTTAATATCGACTGAAACTATAAAATTTTTTTGTAAAAAGCGTTTTTCTTATTTTCCTTTTAATGGTTAGTTAGAATTTGAAATATTTTCCTGACTTGAACGAGATATATTTAGAAAACTGATGTATTGTATTGTGGCATTCGTTGATTTATTGTGGATCACTTATATGAGAATTCAGCGATTGATGTTATAGTTCAATAGGGATAAAACAAAAATCTTAGATTAAATCCAGTTAGAAAAGTCTAGATGGTGTATTACACAAATCTAAATCATTAATTTTCATTTTCTTTTTTTTTTTTTAGAATATATTGTATCGTCTAAGGGGCAAAATATAATTATTTTTAAATCAAATTTTAGAAAATATTTTTTTTTTATAACAGCAAGTAAAAACTTACCAAAAATCATTAATGTAATGTAAAAAAAAAAAAAAAATTATAATGCAATCCAAAAATGAAATTATTATTCCAAGTTCAAATTGTATGCTTGTAATAATAATTTTTATTTATATGAAGTATTCATAATTCATATCATTATTAGATTACTCACAATCCATTAGATACATATTAAATAACTGGGGACTCAATGGCCGACTGGCTAGCGCTTGGTACCACAGGCTTTGTGTTCGAGTCCCGGCGGGGCCATGGATGTTTGTAGGGTTTCGGAATCCACTTTAAACCGTAGGTCCCGGTCTAATATGATCGTAGAGCGTTGCAGGAGCATTGTTACTCCGCGTCCTTGGCTTATCTTGAAGTTACACGCGCCCCTGGGTAATGCAAAGTGAGTAACGTCTGTGAAGCGCTTGCCTTAAGGCCTCCAAGACAGTTGTTTAAATGTCTGCCAGCTGCATTAGAAAAAATATCAAATAACTCAAAAAATTATTGTATTGCTTGATTATTTTTTTTAATTATTTTATTTTTCACATGCTGCTAACTATATATATTAACTGTTCAAAACAGTATTATTTTATTTTAATTCCTATTAATTTTGTGATGGCGGCCATTTTTGTGTTGAGTGATGAGGCAATTCTAGATTGAAGGTTTTGATGAATTGAAAGGTGCGCGAAGCTTTTGGATGCGAAACTGTTAATAAACTGTTGAATGCATTGTCTTTGGTTCAGGCCGATTTAATTTTTATATCATTTGTATCCAATTAAAAATAGGAACATATACAAATACATGTGAAAGGAAAATGTAAAATTTAAAGTAACTTTGCAAAGGAAAGAGGGCATTGTTTGTTTACCTCATTTGGTCGACAGCGACATCTAGACCAAGTCCAAGAACCCATGTGGTCTCATGGAATTTAGAAAAGAAAGGGGGAGGGGGGTTCTGTTTTGATGCAGCACCCGCAGGTAGAAGTCTGATTTGGCCTCGTGTCGCTGGAGGGTAGAACCTTCGGGAAGGACTTTCAGAGGGAACTACCCGCATCTATGGGAGAAATCCCTGAAAAACAACAGATAGTCAACGAGGCAAGAAGCTGAACATCACAAACGCCATCAAACTTCCTCGTTTTTTTGATACAGTGTCTACAAACCAGGGCCGGATTTAGATGAAAAGAGACCCCAGGCTATTTCACTTATGAGGCCCTTTCACCTCCCATTTTTAAGTTTGAAAATTACATGAGAAATAATAAAATACATCATTACTGTGATATATATATATCGAAATGTTAAATGAAACATGTTGCGATTGGTACTAATCCTTGATAAAAAAATGTAGCACGGATAATAAATAAAAAAATGTGGTGAACATTTGTTTGACATTTATTCTCAGCACCCTATATAGTACTTGTAACAATAACTAATCAAACATAACACACAACATTTACAAAGAAACAAAATTCAAATAATAAAAATCTTTTTTTGCTCACGAAAATAAAATATGCAATAAAATTATCATATTTTCTATCAAATTAAATTAAATGTATTCAATACATTGGAGATTAAAGCAAATTCAATTAAAATAAATTTATTTCATAATAATTCACATTTGAAGTCTAAATATGAATTATTAGAGAAGTTCTCCTTATCTTCGATTCAGTGTTTTCTGTTTTTAGAATAGTGTAATTCTAATTTTGCTAACAATTAGAATGTAGGCCCCTTTATCTTGAGGGCCTAGGCTGAAGCCTAGTTGGTCTATAGGAAAATCCGGTGCTATCTACAACAAAGCCGCCAGTGAATTGAACGTTCGCAATAGTGCTCACCAGCTGCGCGCGTTGCCACTGAGTCACAAGTCGGGCTATGAAAGGGGATAAATAAAGAAAAGTAGAAATTGAGGAGCTGCCAACAAGTGGAACTCAAGGCTCGTTCCCACCGAGGCGAGAAGCGTTGAAGATTCACGCGGCAGGCAAGAAAATTTTTTCTACCCCTTCACAGTGAAACGTCATTCCGCCTAGTGAAATTCCGCTTCGAGTTGAAAGTTGGTTAACTCGAAGCGGTGGATTTCAAACCGGTTTCAGGCGAACGTGGTGAGGCTAGTGATTGGTCAAAGCTTGACGCCTCGGTGGGAACAAGCCTTTACAGTTTTTATATTTCAGAATGACAATTTTCATCATTCAATCACTTTTGTTTCAAACACAGCTTTTGAATAAGAAATGACATTGATTTAAAAAATATATATATTATCTTTTATTTGTCTCTAAAGCTGTTTTATACTTTTACGTAAAAGTTCTTGTACCTAATGAAAATATTTTTGAAACTTGTACCCTTATTTTTTTTAAATACTTTATAGTAAAAAGGGTTATTATTATTTTTTTTATCTTTCATAATACAGAATATACGGTCCTTTTTCGAAAAATTCTATATTTTATACTGAATTTACAAAAACATTTTTTAAAAATATATTTCTTAGGTATTCTGGATAAATATATAATTAGTCATCTTTAAAATAGAAAACAATAATGATATGCATCAAATTTGCATTAATATATTTCTACTATTTTTCGGACCTATCATTAACTTTTTTTAATAGTTCTTTGAATTAATATTTTGCATACGTTATTTGAAAAATGAAATGAAAAAAATTGTTTTCTGAATTGGCACTTTATTCTTAACATTTCACAAAATTCATATTACTACAGAACTTATAAAATGTAAAGCAACTATTTGGGCCCTGATGGCAGAGTGACTCAGCGCTCTGGCGCGCAGTGCCACAGCTTTCGGGTTCGAGTTCTAACTGTGATATGGATGTTTGTAGTGATTCGGAATTCACTTTAAAGCGTAAGTCCCTGTCTAATATGACTACAGAGCGCTGAACGTGGAGCAGACAACCCTACACAGTAAGAAGAAAACATCTCTAGTCTCGAAATCTGCTAATAGGCGGCAGACGGCCTTGGCCCACCATGGGGCTGTTTCACCAATGATTATGATGATGAGTTAATTAGGTAAAGTTAAAATACAAATAGCAATCTTCACTATCTGATATCATTGGCTTAGAATATTCAAGACACTTACAAGAAGAAGAAGGGGTAAAAAAATGTCATTGTATAAGAAAAAAAAAACATTTTAACTATTCATCGCTTATAGAAGATTATGATTAAAGATTTTGCCTCTAAATCTTATAATTGCGTTAAAATAATAAAATTGTGTAATTATTATTATTTAAATAAACAATTTGAATTATTTTTATTTATTTTATGAAATCCAGCAAATTATGGTTTTTTTTTCTTAATGATCATAAGATAGTAATATATTTTTCAGTTAATGAATGAAACGATTGTAATATATTTTATACTGGCTCTGTACTGTAAATTTAAATTTGCAAGAATTTTTCACAAGAAATTGATTGGAATATTTTCACACGCTTAATCGATTGTGCTAAGAATCTCGGATTCTGTAATGAAAAATTTTCGAGTTAGTTGTTAATTAATTTTGTTATTTAACTGCATTGCATCGTAAATTAGTTTCCTTTGAGCAATTTCCAACGATACAATTTATGTGTAGATCTAATTATTATTACGAATGTTATTATGAGGGTTTAAATTTTTTTTACTGACTGTACAATAAATTCAAATATCTATTTCGAAACATCTATAATAAAATGAAATATTATTTTCAAATATCAAACAGGCATAATACTTAATTAGCTATCGCTTTGCTTGGATATGAAACTAAAACTTATTTTAAACTGTAACTGCGTTTTTCAGGATGCCCGCCTTTGTTAGTAAATACTTCGCACCGTTATTTGAAATTCAATTGGTTACAGATATGAAGTTGATAAGATAAAACATACCAAGTATGACAAAAATATACAGACGATTATACAATTTCATATCTGTGAACAGTTGAATTATCGTAATCTGTTCTTAACAATATTTGTAGTTATTTATTAATATATTTACGAAATTCAAAATGAGTACATTTGATGGAATTATTAAAGAATACCCATTAATATCTATCGACAGTTTTCTAAAAGAGAACGACAATTTTAAATCAACGGTATTTTTTTTCTTTCTCATTGTCATTCAGGTAACTATAAGAGTGTTTTCTGTATTATGCATGTAAACATATGTAAATAAATAAATTTTATTATTTAATTAAGTAAATTTTATTATTTATTAGTTGTGAAATAATAAATTTTATTTTATTATTTCACAACTAATTGTCTGTCGATCAAATTTTTATTTGTAATATAGTAATTCATTTTTATTACTATATAAATAATGTTGCCTTTTTTATAAATTTTGTGGATTATTGCAATTATCTTTATTGCTTGTTTGCAGATATAATGCCAATACTTCAGAAAATATTATAAAATATTGTAACTAATATTGATATATGGTTATCTGGGATAAATTTTGGTCAAAAATGCAATCATCACAATTAATAAATAAAATGTTTTCAAATTTGTCAGATTAGTGTTAACAAAATAAAATAATTTTTTTTTTTATTTGGACAAATAAGAAAGTCCACGATATTGTAAAATTCCTGATTACTACTGGAGTAATTATTGATTAATTACGTACTTTAAGCAACTTTACACAATTTTTCAAATAAAATGTATCATCTCTATGTCAGAAAACTATGTAAAGATTGGTTATGCTGCTTTTTAAATTCCCTCTAAATTTATGATACTTCGTTTGCCATATAATAGAAAACAGCCCAGAGGTGTTCTTACTATTTTATAACTTTCGGACTGTATTTTGTGAAGTGTCATATATTTTTAATTTTAAATGGGTTTAATTAATAATAACAATGGGCAACACACCAAAAGAACTTTTTGCTTCATTCATTAAAAATTTAGTTCACAGTTGCTATGCAGTCAATGTGTTCTGCTCATTCACCAATACAAACTATACAAAAATATAACATGGTATAAATATAAATTTTGACGTTGGATATATAACATGGATACATATAATTTTCACTTTCAGTATTAAAAAGTAGAGCTATTATATTGTTTTTAATTTTTATTTTAACATAATATTTGATAAATCATTGTTGGCTAGAAATGAATTAATACCTTGCATATAAAATATACTGAATGTCAATACTTTCTATTTTTTTCTGAGTTAAGCTGATGAAATAGTTATTTCAATATCTACAGATGGCACTACTTCCTAGAAATTTTGCATAAACTTCCAAGTTACTCCCGTTTTGACATTCCTAATATAAAATTAGTCTTTATTGACATAGCACATATGTTATTATTATATAGTACTTAATATAGCACTATGCTTCTAAGTTAATATGCTACCAAGTATTCTTTAACTTTCTTGATATTTCCTAATGAAGAATTTTTTTTGATACAAATCATTGATAAAATAAATTTAATATCCATTTTGAATATTGAAAATTTTTCGTGTGTCAACTTTTTAATCAAGTTTTTAAAGTTTTAATAAACAAATATAAATATAAATACTGTAAAAGAAGACCAGAAATTATCCTATTATTTTGGAAAATATTTTTGTCAGGCTGTTAAAAAGTCTTTAGTTTTGTCAATTACTGTAGTTTAGATCAAAGTTAAAAGTTATAGATAGTTTATGATCGAAATAAAAATGAAAAATAATTAAAATTAAATTAATTATTCCAATCTTTATAAAATGTGAAAAAAAAAACCATCCAATGTTTTTGTGTGTGAAATCAAGTTTGCATGAGTTCATCAAAAAATTTTTTTAATTAATTAAAAATAAATAAAAATAATAAATAATTAAAAAGTCAATAAAGTTTAAATAATTAAATTATACATCACTAAGTAAAGAGTTTGAAATTACTTTGATTTTTTTTAATAGTTTGGTGATATATTATTTTGAGTTAAAAATAAAAAATATTTGACAGTATTATCCTGTTAAATCAGTGAAAAAAATTACTTTGTTACAAAAATAAAAATCAAATAAAATGTTGAGAACAAGATGTTAAACATATTAACATTAAATACATAGTTTATTCTTCAAAATGCATATCTAATTTGACCCTTCTTTTTCCTCCTACATTAACAGCATTGTATTTGCACTACTTATTGCAGTTTTAATAGAATGAAAAAATTTTTATCTAAAATGTTTGAGAAATCTTTGAATTATAAGAAATGGATTTAAAGGTTAATTTAAGAATGAATCTATAGCTTATTGGGAAAAAATTTATCTTCATCTTGTTACAGAATTCAATTTCATGATGTCTTCTATCCAGTCTTTTATAACTTAAACAAATAGCAAAGTATGATGAAATTAATAGGAAAATTTTCAAAAACTTTACATTATACAGATGGAAGCAAAATGAATTCAAAAGTTTTATCTTAAATTTGTTGTATTTGAGAAGCATTCAGAAGTCATTGTTTATGAGATGGTATTTTTGTGTATCAATTTTACTGTTGAATGGTTTAAAGAAAATGGTAAATCTGTTCCCAATATGTCATTTGCTTTTTCTCTCTCTTCAATATATATATACTGCAGAGACTGATTAGTTATACACATAGTTAGATTTAAAAAAAATAAAATATCTGCACATGCAATCCAAAATTTTCTGCAAACTCGTAATAGCCCGTGATAACAGAATGACATGGAATCCAGAAATATTAAACATTTTTAAATATGATCAATGTGCAATAAATAAATAAATGCATACAATACTTCTTCGAGGCTTAGCTTTAAAATAATATTTTTCTTTTTGATAATGAATCCTTGAAAGGAAGCACTGAATCTATCTCTGTGTCAACTGATTTTTAAACAATCCATTCCTTGCATATGCATTACAAAAAAATACCAATCTACATTTTTATCTTGTTTGGAAAAGCACTTTGTTGGGGTTTTAAAACAATATCGCATTTAGTAACTTGTTGTCTTTATGTCATATGAAAAAAATAAAACCCTACTTTAAAACTTTTGTGAATTCTCACTAAAATATAATGATTAATGCATGTTTCTGTATTCTTTCTTGTACATAGCATAGTTGTTGTATACATAATTATTACATATTTTTATTCATAAAAAACTTTTTCCTTCATTTTTATCCAATATTATACTTAATTATTTACAGATCACATGATTGGTCTTCGTAATCCAAAGTTTCATGATCTTCTTGCATGTATGCTATTTCATGATCTTCTTGCATCTTTATCTTATTTGGAAAAGCACTTTGTTGGGGTTTTAAAACAATATCACATTTAGTAACTTGTTGTCTTTATGTCATATGAAAAATAAAACCCTATTTTAAAACTTTTGTGAATTCTCACTAAAATATAATGATTAATGCATGTTTCTGTATTCTTTCTTGTACATAGCATAGTTGTTGTATGCATAATTATTACATTTTTTTTTTCATAAAAAACTTTTCCTACATTTTTATCCAATATTATACTTAATTATTTACAGATCACATGATTGGTCTTCGTAATCCAAAGTTTCATGATCTTCTTGCATCCAGGTTTGTATAATATTTGTCATTCAAATGAAAACTTTTAGTAGATTTAAAATTAAATATTGATAGATGTAATTTAAAAAAAAAAAAATTGTGTTAAATATATAAAAAAGTTCTAAGATTTAAATTGCAATTTTTAAAAATTAAACTGATACTCAGTTATGCCAGAAAAAGAGAAAAGAAAAAAAATCTGGCCATAGTAAATAAAGTTATTTTGCTACTATTATTGATGTAATTTGACATTTTTAAATGAATTTTAACTTAGTCAGCAATTTATAAAAATTATATTTTATTCAATTTATAGGGAAATCTTAAAATTGTTTTTTAATGTTCTCACCTCACCATATTTTGAATAAGACGATTCCATAAAATAATGCGTAAAATTTCATTTTCCAAGAAAATTAAATTTTATGCATTGTTTTCCTTTGCCTTCTTGCATCATTTTAGATATTCTATATTAGCAGCAAACATTTAAACATTCTTTCTACTGGAACAACTTTTTGAAAGGAATAGCACAATAACCATACTAATTTCTTTTTAAGAGCTGTTTAAGAATATTTGTTGTTCTTTTTTATTTATGTTTTATTAAATAACATGCAAAACAACAACTATTAAAACTGCTTAAAATCTTTGTGTTAAATATTAATTATAATTTGGCACATTTAATTTATATATATCTGTGGCATGTTTATTTTACCATGTTGTATTGTATATTGTGTATGTGTATAGATCTTGTGTTTTTATGTAGTGATTTTTATTTCAAATTTTAATATTTAAAGTTTTGTTGTTTAAACACAAAATTATTTATAGCTTTAAAACTATTTCATAAATTAATTAAAACATCTGACTAATTATAAATGTTCTTTATAATCTTTTCTAGATTGTAAAATATTTGAATTTAAGGTTTTATAATTTTCAGATGTTTCAGAAAGTTATATGTATCAGAAGTATCAAAACATTTATTGAAAAATGATGCTTGTTTTTCTCATTTAACAGATTATGTGGTAAGAAAATTTATATTATTCACTGTATTTAAATATGTTTTATATATGTATGTGCCAACTGTATATTTAATAAATATTTCAAATTAATTTTTAATATTATTGTAGTTGTAAAGAAAAATATTTTCTTTTCTAATACAATGTTGTTCTTTAAATGTGTTTCTATACTTAACAAAGTTTAAATGTGTTTGTATTATTAATTTTTAATAATTTTTTAAAGATTATTTATTATTTTTTATGTTTTTATTTATTTTACTGTTATCTAATTTGGCAGCAATAATTTTTAATTTTTTTTAACGTTTATAAACTGTCTGATTTATAGAACAAAAATATTGCAATTTTAATATTAAAAAAATTTTTAAATTAGATAAATTAATAAAAAAAGTTTCTTTGTCGCATTCTACCAGTTTTTCTTAAATTCATATAGCCAATTCTATTTCTTTTTCAAATGTGTTGTTATTAAAGTAAATTCTTTAGTCATAAAATTATAGACTAGACAGGATTTGATAGATAATGCTTTAAATTAAATATAGGAGATATATTGTTTTTACTCAAATAAAATGTTTTACTTGGATTAGCATTATTTAATTATGTTTAGGAAAGATAAAAAAAAAAAAAAAAGGTTCTTTCACATAGATTAACATATCATTGAATCAAATTCGTATTTCATTATTTATTAACTTAATAACTTACTTATTTATTAACTAAGAAATATTAATTAACTTGCATCTTAGTTATTTTTAGATAGTATGTTTTTAAGAAAATTTTATTTTGAGGAAAATTTTGTAAATTTATGTTTTAATTGCTTGTTTTTAAATTTTCCATGTAGGCATGTACTAATGCTCATATTTCATTAGACCTTTACTTAATATTCTGTTTCTGTTATTTCATTGAATATTTATTAGTGTATTCAAACTTATCTTGCAGTTGAGCATATTTTTGTGAAAAGTAACGTAAAATAAATAAAAATAAAACTGTTAATTTATCTGCAGTATGTAAGCTGCCTATAAATTTTTTAATTAATTTTATTTTAATTTTGCAATTTTAAAATTAAAATATGCAGTTTTTAAAGTTATTTTGTATAAAAATCCTTATGAATTTGCTTAAAAAAATTGTTTTCAATAATGATGCAATATCATAGCATGTTGATGCATCAAAGTAAATTTTCTTTCAAATATATATATACACTGGTGAGCAAAAAGTTAAGCAACAGGTGGGTTTTTTGCCATAACTCCACGAGAAATCATCTGAGAGACATGACATTCAGGAATGAGGGAGAGTATTATGTACGTAAAGGATGACGAAAGCATCGGCGCTGAAAAAAGGAATACAATGCATACGGTATGGAATCAAACAAAAAACAAGCTTTATTGAACGCATAGTATCGTGATTTGCGATTGTCTATCAAAGCAGATGTTCCTTAATATGGAATATGCCCTCCCCCTCACTGCAATGGTTGCTTCGCACCGTTATGGGATATTCCGCATCTCAGAATCAGCTGGTGCAACATTTCTTGCGGTAGGAGTGCCCATTCCCCAATCAGCATATTTGAGTTCTTGGGTGTTCTCCGGAGGATGTAAGCGTACTACGTATCCAGGATGCGTCTCCCCCAAAGCATCCCACACGTATTCGATGGGATTTAAATCTGGGGAGTACGCTGGCCAATCCATTAGAGTGATATCTTCACTTTCCAGTAGCTAATCAACAGCAAGAGTCCGATGTCATTGCATTGTCATCCATAAAAATGAAGTCTGGGCCAATGGCCCCTTAGAACAGAAGCACATGGGGAAGGAGTACCTCCCTCTCAATAGCGATCCCCGGTTACAGACACTCTGTCGAAAACGTGGAGCTCAGTTCGCCCATTCTGCAAAATGCCTCCCCCAGACAAGAACTCCAGAACCACCATAACGGTGTCTTTCCTTGAGGTTACTGGGATAAAACCAGGTCCCGACCTCTCTCCAAATCAAAATTCGTCGAGAATAGCTTCTGGTACAGAACCGACTCTCATCCGTAAAGAGGACACGACTCCATTGATCAGTTGTCCAGTTTTTGTGTTCTCTGCACCACTGTAAACGGTGGCCAACTTTCAACGGGAGGCAGCGTTCAGGACGGCGGGCGAATAGGCCCACTTTGTGAAGGCGTCTGGACACAGTAAACCGCGACACTTGTCGCCCCGTTGCTGTACAGAGTTGCAGAGCAATGGCACTTGCTGACTGCTGTCGGCCTCTTTTCACCTGCAGGACGATATATCGGTCATCCCCTGCAGTTGTCTTCCTCTGGCGGCCACCACCAACCTTTCTAACATTTGTACCTGTGGTTTGGAACGCTTTCCAAGTCCTTGTTGATTCCGAACTCTGCAGCTACACTGGTGACAGTACACCCCTCCTCCAGCTTTCCGATCATTCTTCCACGTGTGAAGTCGTCCAGGTGATTTCTTCTAGCCATATTTCACGAACTGACTCACTGGCACTTGCAGCGAATATGTTGTATTGCGTCTCCGTCCTTCCTTTATTCTACTGTTGACCTGCACGCGCCGACATCACACGTTTTGCGTATGCCACGTCGCCTCCGACGTTTCGTTCCTGATATTTGCATACGCATGACGTTTCTACTGACTTACGTGTTCATTGTACTGATCTCCAAAGACCTCCTTTTCTGCAATTTCATGGCTATCTGCAAAATTTTTACATTGTTGCTTAAGTTTTGCACACCAGTGTATATATTACTTGTAAATGTCATTGTATTTAAAAGTAGTTCTTCGTGAATAAAATAATTTGTCCAAACTGGTAGAAGAATCAAAATACTAAGCAGCTTACATCTTGATATTCAAACAGAGAAAGTTTTTAAGTTCAAATAGAAGAATCTATGTCATCAATATAATAGTTTTATCTCTAATTGATGGATTACCGTTGTAACAGCTCTATATTGTTATTTTTTTTGTTGGAAGAAATCACATTATCTAAAAATTCAATTAGGAATTTGACTACCTGAATATAAATATCTAAAAATCTGCCTGGAAATATCACTTTCTAAAATAAAACTTTTTTTGTTAAGATAGCTATTTATTCAAAAGTCAGTTTCTAATATGAGATCAAAATGGTTGTAATTATTGATATTGATACCTCACAGTTATAGAGAGAGTTTGATAAATTCTAATAAAATTGTATAAAAATTTCTAAGTTTAATAATATTTAAGTTATATAAGCTATGATTCTAATAAATTAAGTTATAATATTTCTAAGTTTAATAATGTATTCAAAGTTTAATCAATTTTTATTCAAATTGTATATTTATAAATAAATTTAAAGTGTAAAAAATTCTTTCGGATTATAAAAGAGATTTATGTTTCATTTTTTTTTTTTTTTTTGCAACTATATGCATTCATTTTGAATAAAATTTAAATTTTATTAGTCATATAATTAAATTTTATTAATACCATTCATTTTTTCCACTTTTTTTCAATAATAGGAAAGCATACCATTGAGCAACCAACAATCATACCGATTCCTAACAATGATGGTCATATAGTA
Source organism: Caerostris extrusa (assembly GCA_021605095.1). NCBI lineage: Eukaryota > Metazoa > Arthropoda > Arachnida > Araneae > Araneidae > Caerostris > Caerostris extrusa. The sequence continues at coordinate 50,929 of BPLR01017347.1, forward strand.
AGAGTTTATTTTTGATTTTATGCAATACAAAAGTTTTATACTAATTATAAGAAGTATTTTACAAGATTTACAAACTATTATGTAACTTGGAGCTAATTATATTTTCAAATGTTTTTTCCAGGTTTCTAGAGTAGTTGTTACTTTGTAACTGCTGGACACTGTCCTGGCTCTGTTATGTAAGCTTTTTTTTTTTTAAATAAATGAGAATTAGTCTTGTTTTAAAAAAATTTTATTACATGGGTCTAAATAAAGTAAGTTTAAGATAGGAGTTATTGTTCTAAATCAGGGATAGCCAATGTGACCCGCCTTGAATATTTTTCTGGCCTATGAGATTTATCACACTTTTACAAAAATATATTTATTTTATAATGGCCAAAGTAGTGAAAACCAATGTATTAGAAAAAGACATTACATGTGCATCCATATATTCAAAATTAACTGTTGAAATTATGAGAAATAATTAACTTTGATTTTAAAATAATATTCTTGCGAATATATGACAAATATTGCCTGTTTTATTTATGAGCTTATAGTTATGAGTTCGCTGAATTATTAAATTATATTCCCTGCAAACTCATGATGCGTATGTATCTTGTAACATCTGATATATAGATTCAGATAGAGTACATACTAAATATTTTTCTACAGTATATATACTAAAATATTTTTTTTTTTTCAAAAACAAATGGAAATACAATATTAATGTTTTGTTTAGTCTTTCTAATAAATGAGTTAAATTTTCTATTTAATTACAAAGCAAGTAGTTGAAAGAATATTTCTTTT